>CAJNJA010019920.1:0-34899 GCA_905231915.1 Symbiodinium necroappetens
TATATATATATCTATATATATATGTATATATATGTATATATATGTATATATATGTATATATATGTATATATATATGTTTATTTTATTATATATATATATATTATTCATATACCCCATACACATACATATATATATATATATGTATATATATATATACATGTGTATAAGGGCAGATACATATATATATATATGCTACATCCGGCGAGATAGTATATACAAGATTACTCATGTAAAACACACTGCAACACATTACGTTTTATTACCGTACATTGCTTTGCTTTGCTTTACATTACACTCATTGCATGCATGTTTTACACTACCCTTCACTACACGCCATTACACGACCCTACATTACATTAATTAACACTACATAACGCCGCACCGCAGCGTAGTAAACAACATTTCATTGCGTTGCATTGCATTGCATGAGACTACACACAAAGCCCTACATTACCTTACATTTCACCTCACTGAACTACAGTAATCAGTACTTTGCATGGCACTACTTTAGAGAACACTACATTACATTAGAACTAAATAACCCCTTCGTCATATGACTTTACATTACATTGCTTAACGTCTTCATGCAGGCGTGCTTGCATACATACATACATACATACATACATACATACACACATACACACATACACACATACATACATACATACATACATACATACATACATACGTACATACAAACATACATACACACATACATACATACATACATACATACATACATACATACAATGTACATACGTACATACGTACATACGCGTATACATACCTACACACATAAGATTATTATGCTGCTTCTATGCAGATGGATACATGTATACATATATATATATACATATATATATATACATATATATATAACAGTTAGTCCTAGTAGTAGTAGCAAGAAGACACCCTGCGACAGAAGAGCTAGATATGCACGATAGAGTTATCGCGAGCCCAAAGGATACACTAAACCCTAAATCCAAACTCCAAATCCTAAGCCGGATAGCAATCCTTGAGCGAAAGACGTCTCCGTGCCAGCTACGATGTGATCACATTCCCTTATTGCTGGTGGCGTAGAGTCTCGCTTCGAAGGCTATCGAAGAGTCTAAAAGCTATCAAAGAGTATAAAACATTTAAGTGCCTTGATTATTGATTGGATCGGGGTTCCTTTATCGTGTTCTTTACAAAGGCGATCTTTTGGGATTCTAGTTGAACACAGCACCTGAATGATTAGAACAGGGGTCCTGTGTAGGGACTGGGCTTCCTGAAAGAGGGGTCTATACGGTTTAGGGTTTAGGGTTTTAGGGTAAAGGGTTTTATGGTGTAGGGTTTGGGGTTTAGGTTCTATAATGATGCCAGGCTTCTTGGCTTCGTGTTCAACTCCGTTTACAACCCACATAGAGCCACCCAGACTCCGCCCGCACCACGACCTCTGCATGACCCGAGTAAGGCCCAGTTGCGTAAGGTCCGCCGTGTCCCAGATGACCTTCTTCGGGCCCTTCGAGTCTGACTCCTCTTCCTGAATGATTAGGGGTTTAGCGCTTAGGGTCTAGGGTTCAGGGTTCAGGGTTTTGGGAAGTGGGGAACTCTTTTCTGGAAGTACCGCATGAACTGTTGAGAGCTTTAGGGAGCCTAGTTTCAAGCTTAGGAGTCAGTCTAATCAGGATCGTTCATACGTCCGAAATGTGCTTTGACGAAGCTGATTTCCCTGTATCCGTCGTCTTCGATCACTCCCAAATAGCATCTACCCATCGGCTACTGCACCCCAGATTCTAAGCCTGTGCAACCAAAAAGCTACTCCCTGCTAGTATTAAAGGACCACGGCTTCCACCGCGGCGACTCGCACCTTCGAAGTGTGGAGCACTCAAAGAGTGCAGCCGCTCCCCGAGCCTCGCACAGCTGGAGAGCCGGGGCCGCTTTGCTTGGCCGCGATGTGTGTTGGCCGCAATGCTCTTGAACCGGTTTAGGGTTTAGGGTTTATAGGGTTTAGGGTTTAGGGGTTTAGGGTTTAGGGGTTTAGGGTTTAGGGTTTAGGGTTTTCTGATGTTGATGCCCATCTGCCCTTCCATGCTGGTCCCAACAGACGGCTGAGGAACTTTCGACCTCCGAGGCAGAGGTGTACCACAGAGTGCAGAGCTCCACAGTGCAGTATGCAACGCTTTCTGTCGTGTCGAGTCTTGATGGCGGTACCTTTTGCAGCTTGGAAAGTGATGTTACAGGCAGGTCTAGGGTGTCAAAACCTGAAGATACCCTTATAAATAAACCCCTAAAAGTCCTGACTTAAACAACAAAAACTCAACAGCCCCAAACCCAAATTCCCTAAACCATGAACCCCTAAACCCTAAACCCCTAAATCCTAAACCACTAAACTCCCAACCCCTGAAAAACCGCAAAAACCCTAATCCCTAACTCCTAATCCCTAAACCCGCAAGCCCGAAAAACCTCTAAACCCTAAACTCCTAAACACCCCAACAAGCCTCTGAAGCCTAGCCCCTAAACCCCAAATCCCTAAACCCGTAACGACCTCACCCAGAGAACCCAATACCCCTTAATTAAGAAATATACCCTTAAACCATAAATATTCAGGCCCCTGTAATTTAAGGCATATTTCCTTAATTAGGGGGTATTGGGTTCTCTGGGCAAGGCCTCGCCTCTAAGCCCAAAATCACGAAACCCCAAAACCCTCAACCCTAAACCCTATAAGCCCTAAAAGGCCTCCGCCGCAGCATCTGCTTCCTTCGGGCGCATGCCGCAGCAGGCCAGCCCCCCTCGACGGATCTCGGGCCTCGCTTTGGAGAGGCGGTTTCCTTGAAGGGCTAGGCCGGTTTAGGGGTTTATATAGGGTTTAGGGTTTAGGGTTTAAGGGCTTAGAGTTTAGGGTTGAGGGTTTAGGGGTTTCGTGATTTTGGGCTTAGAGGCTTAGAGGGTTCAGGAGCGCTTTGGGTTTAGAGGTTTAGGTGGGATTTAGGGTGGGGTTTAGGATGGTTTAGGGTTAAGGCTTTGGGGTTTAGAGCACGGTGCAGGAGGGTTTATGGTTGCGGGGTTTGGATGCAGTTTAGTGGTTTAGGGCTTTTGGGGTTCAGTGTTTCGGGGCTTAAGGTTTTTTTACATCTAATGGTTTAGAGGTGTAGAACTTAGGGTTTAAGGCTTCGGGGAGTTGGGGTTGAGGCTTGCGAGTTCTACTTACGAAACGGCCCCCACAAAAGAATGCTCAAATACGAGTAAACAAGAATGCATCATCGCGCTCGCGATTTTCAGCATGATGGACCATGAAAGAAACGCACGGCTGAGAGTTTGGCTGGGGATAAGTGAAACCATCAGCCTTGTAGAGCGCAAAGCCCCAATCACTACAGAAGCTTCACCTGCGTACGGATTCATTACCGAGAACCTCAGGTTTCTCGCGGCAGCATATGTGGACAGATCAAACTTTTCTTGATTGAGATGTTGCTACAGGTTCACCCTACAAGGTTTAACACATTGAACTCGCGTTTCTGACTGAGCTTCCCTAAACCCGACACAAGTTATTGCGGCATTGTATCTACCTGTGTGGCCTACCTGGACTCACGCCGCAGACGGAGCGACGAAGCGAGCTGGCATTGGTATATCCAACGCAGATCTGCTTTCAATTTAGGGCTCAGCGTCTGGGGCTTCAGGGTCTATGGTAAGATTCTCATAACTCTTCCTCTCGATGTGGGAAGACTTCGCATTCAAAGAGCCGAGGCCTCTCCTGTATGTAGCTGTCTAGTAGGAGCAAGATAAAGGAAAGAGGTGGATCGCATGTTTCATTACACAGCCTATAGTGCCCATGCTTGATGCTTGTCAGCTCGGTTTCATGCCTGTGCTGACCCCTTGCAAGGTTGATCGCGAGGCAGGATAGCTAAGAATCGTGCTGATGAGGCAGCGGTGTTTCGTCTGCCGCCGCGACAAGCCCCTTGCCTTCCTCCGAGGACGGGCCCATGGCACGGCCGCACTTGCCGCTGGAAGACTTGGAATCTTGTGGGTATCTGGTGGGTGTGTGCAGACATAACATACACCCTAAACCTCGACCCTGGTACTGCAGCAGCACATGCACATGGCTAGATATCACTTGGCACTACAGGTGAGGTCAGTCTATGGCTGGGAGTGGTGCAGGCGGCGAGGGAACGATATGGCTTTAGGCCGGGGGGGGTTCAATCTGCGTGGGAGCAAGATCCAGAATCTGCCGCCTCCTAGAAATCGGATTTGTTGTGCAGCTTCTGAGTCTCCCCCAGCATCAGGAGAATTTAGGCTTAGGGATCACATCTTTGCTGGTGACTCATTGCCGGTAATCTTCGCATGACTGTGTCAAGAGGAATACCTCCTCTCTTTAATGAAGCTGTTGCAGCGGGCAGGGTGAAGTCACACGCTATTACACTGCAATGTGGGCATGTCGGGCACCTGGAAACATCACAGTAGCAACATGAACAGAAAAGACAAAGCACTTAGACCAGGCCTTTTGGCGCTTAATAGCTACAAGTAGCCACTATTCATCTGTGAACACAACAGGACATTACTCAGTACTCAGGGCCCCTGTATTGAGGAGATGGAGGTTTAGGGTGTTGGAGAAATCATGACGGGAGACGTACCTGTAGTCATAGCCTTACCCTCTGCAACGTCGGAGGGTACACGGCTCAAGGAAAAGACTTGTCTAGAACCGGACTTTAGGTAGGGTTTCGGCTCCGTGTACACTACAAAAGAAGCACGACCTGGAACAAGCCTCTCTGGAGACACTCTCTGAAAAGCTAGGACATCAGCCCTACCCCTCCAAACCCCCAGAACCCAACTCTCTGACACATGTCGGGGCACCTCGTTTAAATACCAGTTGCCAGTACTAAAGTGACAGTGTAGAGGGCCCATTGGACTACTTTGACAAAAAATCAGGCCGCTCTATGTGAAACGCCTGGGCGTTTGTTCAGAAACTTACGTATTCCAAACTACTACAATAACGAAACATTAAGAAATGTTTTCACCGGATCCCGAGTATGATAAACAAAACTAAGTTCCTTCTCAAAAATCCAGGCCCTTCGGATACAGGGGCTTAAAAGGCAGCTCGGGGCCCGGAGCGAAGCCTGACCGAAATACATCTTTTGTTGTAAAACAATATTCTAAGCCATCTGGGCCCTGCATTTCAGAAATCTTAAAAGCAGTGCCCATAAGATCTTCAACAGAATTAAACAAGAATGAGCCCGGCATCTGGGTCTGTATTGGGGCCCCATTGAGACTATAGCTATACTTGAAGAGCTTTGCGGCGAACATAGAAGCATGCTCTTCGAGCCCTGGGGCTTGTGTTTGAGGCTTTTCGCTCGAAATCTCATCAGGTCATGGCAACTCCAAACCCTAAACCCAACCCGGTAAACCGTAAGCACAAAGCGGCAAACCCCAAACACGGAGTGGCGAGAGGGCGGGGCAGCAGGAGGCACCTTGAAACTCTGTGAGAAGAGCAAGCTAAAGAGCATCAACGCCTGAAGTGGTGGCGCGGTTTCGGGTTTGAGTCGTAGCAATGGTAGTGTAGTAGTGTTGTAGTAACAGTAGTAGTAGTAGTAGTAGTAGTAGGAGTAGCAGCAGCCGCAGCAGCAGCGGCAGCAGCAGCAGCAGCAACAGCAGTATAGTTTGGGGGGTTGGTCTAGGGTACAAAGTCATATAGGCAAAAGGGTACATGTCACGTAATTCCTAACTACACCATACATGTGTAGGAAGTCACAGTTCGGCTGCAAATACGAGCAAGGGCAAGAGTCACACTGTTGACACTGTTGATGATATAAATCCCGCATGACTTCAAGGACCCTAAACTATAGGAATTATGGTATATTCCTTATTATGTGTTTGTGCAGGATTTATATCATCAACAGTAGTACCCATGAGCACCCTCATAAGGAACCGGGGAGTAACCGGGGTAGGGGACTTCCCCTAATCCGGTCCTGCCCCAGAACCCCCCCTTGCCCCCCCCCCCCAAAGAAAAAAAAAAAAATCTTTCGGTTTAGGGTTTAGGGTTTAGGCCCCTCGCAGTCAGGATCTTCCAATCATCTGGGGGCCAGGCCCTCAGTCGCTGTCGGTTCAGCCTGTAATCTGAAACCTGAGCCCTGAAACCCACAGCCTGAACGCTAAACCCCGCACTCCTCCAGCCAAAGTCAAAATCCGGGATCCTCAAGGAAATGCCAAAAACCGAAAACCCTCTTTGGGAGCCATGGCACCCAGAGAACATGCAAGACGATCTCCAATGTCGTGGGGAACCTCGGCCCGACTGCCGTGAGCTTTCTCTTGGTGTAGGGCTCGCAGGCTGAGGGGCTTTAGAAGGATTTTTTGGGCTCTGTGGCGATAAGGATGTACAGGGGTGTGGGACGCTTTTGAATGGGTTTGTGTTTAGTTTATGAGGAGTAGGTTTTGAGTGGTATTTAAGCTTAGGATCCATGAGGTTGACAGGGTTTGGAGTGCTGAGTGCTCGAGCGCTTAGAGTGTGTGGGGCTGTGGGGTATCTAGGTCACAGCAGCCCAGCTTGCGCTAGCAGGGAGACCCTGCTGTAAACCCTAAACCCTAAACCGACGGCCCAAAAGAACCAGTCACCAGAGACCCTTCTCCTTCAACGCTCCATGTTCGACTCTCAAGCCGTCAAGCGGCCTCTACCCAGAGGCTCCATAGTAGTTCCTTTTTTGGGATTACTTTAGAGGATTCTAAATATGAACCACAAAAAGGAACTACTTGGGAGCCTGTGGGTAGTCACCCTAGTCCATGAAGCCGGGCTATATACCATAAAACCCCTTGCCGCCCTAAACCCAAGACCCGTATCCCTAAGCCCTAAACTCAAAGCGGGTCAAGCCCGAAAGGCCCCGGGCATGTCTGTCGCTGTGAGAAAAATGTTCAAGTCCTTGGCCACCTGGGTCGAAAGGATTTTGGGCTCCTTTAATGAAGCTCCTTAAATTGCAGAAAACAGCATAATTACGGGCCTGCGTTTTGTGGGTTCGCACATGTCTAGATAAGGGTGCCACGAAGGGTTCTGGTAAGAGTCAAGGCCCGAAGAGGGGCGGCGCTTGGCCTGTTTAGTGCTTAGGGTTTCTTCTCAAAATCTCGCACAAGAGCCAGGCTTCCGTAAGGTTCCTACCAGTGCTTTCGAGCGATGGAGTTTATGGTTTTCAGGCTGCGGCGATTCACATGCGCAAGCAATCAGCTGCATCAGAGGCTTAAGAAGGTTACGCCTATACAGGCAGACATTCCGCAAAACAAGTGGTAGACGGGCCAACATGTTTAGAATAGAGTTGGGGGGGCACATTATGGTATATACTTGGATGAGGACTATAAGGGGACCTTATTACTTTCTTCTTAATTAATCCGACCTCTAGACTAACATTTCCTGATCCTCGTATTCGTCCAGGCACCTGTCAAGACGAGCACTATATCTGTCGTCGTCAGCCGTGCAGGAAAAGCCCAATGCCAAACTTAACGTGCTGAGGGAGCAACGAACCCTAAATCCCTAAACCCTAAACCCTAAAACCCTAAACCCTAAACTAAAGAGAACCGCCAGTAGGTTCAACAGCCAGTCTCCTACTGGTGGTAGCCCTAAGTCGCTTTCCGCCCTCGAACAGTCGCTTTGCCGCCGCTGTTACCCCATTGTGACGTGCGAACCGGTTCGGTTTGGGGTTTAGGGTTTAGGGTTTAGGGTTTAGGTTTAGGGTTTGGAGTTTGGTGAAGGGCCACAGCAACTAGAAGTATGTGCCAACGTACAGTCTGTATCTACATATCTATAACGGGTAAGTACCACTGAATAGCTTGGACGGAAAAATCACCGAGGACGTTGCAAAGCCACTCCGCCGGAAGTCAAAGCGCACCTGTGCTATGTGTTGATGGCATGTCTTGTCTTGTTCAGGGTTCAGGGTTCAGGGTTTAGGGTTTAGGGGTTTAGGGGTTTAGGGGTTTAGGGTTTAGGGTTTAGGGTTTAGGGTTTAAGGGTTTAAGGGTTTAAGGGTTTAGGAGCAACACTCATCATCGGGGATTTCCTTTTCTGCCAAAGCCTTACACCAGGAAAACCGCCGGGTCCAAACTGCTGAAAGCTCCATACCTCCAAGACGAACCCCTCTTTAAGCGGGAACTCTGATCTGTATGCTGAATGCTCGTCGCCCAGGCACTCTGTTGTATGATTCATTGGTCCACTCAGCTACGCGAACGTACTGCAAGTTGGCTCCTGTGGTCTTGGTGGCGTGATAGAGATGAGGGTGAGAAAGACGATGATGAGAAGGACATAGACATAGATGTCGCTGCCGAAATCACCATGCACCTGGCTTTCTCTCCGGAGCCTCAAACCCCAAAGCCTAAACGCCCTTCAAACCCTGGAAAGCCCTTTCTCTCAAGGCCCTTGCGACCTGCGGAAGTTCGAGAGCCCGCCTCGAACATCACGAAGAACGGCGGGGTTGCCTGTGACAACCAGGCCCCTTGTTCTGAAAGTGTCCGAGCTTAAATTAAGTAGGATGGTGGCAAAAGTTTCAGTACGAGTTTACTCAGGGAGGCCATGTGTTCTGGCTCTTTCAGGCCCCAAACTTAGACTTGGAATGGGGAGTAGGTTGGCACTGGGCTTTGGGGTTTAGGACAGTAACTTAGGGTTTAGGGTAGGGTCTGGGCTTTGGGGTTTGGCGTAGAACACTTAGACTGCTAGACTAGACTCAGACGGCTGAACCCCAGCCTTTGACAATCGCGCGGCTCTCTTGCACACATAAATGCTTCAAGCGCCGCCAGCACGATGCGAACACATATTGTGGAGGCTTCCGAATCCGAAAATAGTTGGCCATAATATAGCATCCCAAATAGTAGGACTCTTACTATAAGGACCCCACCATAAGCTACCCCTTAGTTGCGGAAACTTCCATATAGGATGCAGTAGCCCCAAAGCCTGAAGCCCATGAGCCCGCAAGAGTCTCAAATCGCAAACCTTGGTAGCGGTCCCAAACCCTACATCCGAAATCCTGCACCGTAAATCCTGAATCTTAAATTTTTGGGTTTTAGGGTTTAGGGTTTAGGTTAAACAATCCACTCCAAGCCCTGAGCTATGTCCAAAGCCTCTTCAATCTACCCTTGAACCCTGATGTCGAAACCCGGGACAACCTGAATCTTAGCGGTTGCAGGTATCGTGTTTGAGTTTGGGGCTTGGGGCTGAGGGCTTGGGATGTAGAGCGTATGGTGCAGGATTTGGGGTTAAAGTCTTCCACCCTATGTGTGTAACCTACGAACCGAACTGCGACGGCTCTGTAGGCGAAACTCTGCCACGAAACCCTCTTTGCAACACCTTGACCCTACAGCAAGAAGCCTCACCCTAGAGAAATTCAGACGAAACTCCGACTGCGCTAGACACGGAAATCGTCCAACTCTTCTGAACCTTGCCGAAGCTTGAACCCTAATACCTGTAAGGTATCGCATCTCATGGGAGCTTGAGGCATCTGGAATTGCACGTTGTTCGCTTAAGCGCCTTGCGGCTTCTGCTTCTACGTAGCCTAGAGTTGTTTACCAATCGAACCTGACCATGTCTTTAGATTTGAAGAGGTGTTCTTGCATGAGGAGCATGAGGAAGTAGTTGGGAAGGAAGCATACTTGTGGGTCGCTGCACTGTCTGCGCTGCATGTCAGCCGAACGCCCTAAAATCTACTCATGAGGCCTTCACTAAAACAGCCCTGAACACGACAGCAGCAGGAGGACTGGTGGTAAAATGAATACTTCAACCGAACCGAAAAAGTACCGTGCAGCCGCTATGAGTGGCCATCTGAATTTACAGGGTCCTTGTCCTTCTGCTGTTGCTGCTGCAGCAGCACCCGCGCCAGCAACAGCAGCAGCAGCAGCCACCAGAGCACCAGCACCAGCACCAGCACCAGCACCAGCACCAGCACCAGCACCAGCACCAGCACCAGCACCAGCACCACCAAAGCGACAACTGCAAGCACCACAACATCAATCTCCTCGTGCCCCTCCCCCTTTGATACGACGACGACTACGACGACTACTAGCACTTCGACTGCCGGCAGATGGCACCAACCGACCCTCGTCGTAGACCGCAGGCCTCACCATGAACCATCGCTGCTTGGATCTGCAACGAATGCGAGGCGTCGTCGATCCAGTTGTGATACTGGCCAATGTGCAGGGGTTTGCGGCTGAGGGCAGAGGAACACGGTCTTCCTGGACTTCTTTTTTTAAAAGATGCTTCACTGTGTCCTTAGCTTACTTGGAAGCTAGGACACACAAGTGACAATACCTGACAAACAACACGGCATGAGTTTAGGCACCCCCCCCGTCCGTCATGGAACACTGCCAACCTTCTCGGTGCTCCAAAAGCTCATCGGTCTTCCGAAAATTCGCAATGTACTTCATTATACATTTGTAGTATAATAGCAAAGATAGTCTAGTCTAGTCTAGTCTAGTCTAGTCTAGTAGAGTAGAGAAGAGTACCTACGGTGCGGTACACTACAGTACAGCATAGTGTTACATATATATATATAGATATATAGATATATATATATATGTGTGTGTATGTGTGTGTACAGTATATTAGGTTTGCAGCAGAGGGTGACGATGCTCCATGGTAGCAGATGTTGACATGGCAGCAAGGCCCAGAGGCTAAACATCACCATTCTCACATCGCCGCCGCGCAGATGATAGCATGGGTCTACAAGGCATCTAAGGCAAGCCGGGTTTACACGGCGGCGTCTGACTTATGCTTAACAGTACGAGGTTTATAGGGTTGAAGCAGCGGAATTAATATGAGGAACTCAGGCAAAAAGAAGGTCCGGATTCAGGATTTTCTGTGGTGGTTGAGGCTAAAGGGTTCCCGGATAGGCTGCTTCAGCGGTAACTCCTAAACCCCCCAAACTTCAACCCCACAAACCCTAAACGGGGAGTATCATATGAAACCAACAAACCTGTGTTCCTCAGTTGCTCTACGCTTCTATATGCCGGGGAACTTACACCCTTGCTCAAGGCCGAAACCCTCCTTTGTTCCGTTCGCTGATTTTTCATGGGGCCCTCGTATCCCTAAAAAGCAGCGCTGGCCTTCAGCATATACTCGAAGTTCTCCAGGATCTCCCGAAACGGCGTCCCCTCGGTGCCCGAGGCTTTGGGCTTTGGGGTTATAAGTTTTTCGGCTTTGGGCCCTATAAGCCGAGGGTTTAGGCTCAGGGCTGGCGGAGTTGAGGTTCAGGCGGGCTCAGAGTTCTTTGGGGTTCGGGATTTCGGGCTTGGGGCTGGTGGGGATCCATACATGCTTCCTATTTCGGAGACGTGCTCTGCCACACCATGAGCCAACCAGAGGTATTTCCTACTGCCCCTCCTTCAAAGGAGGCGACGAAATAAAAGCCTGCAACCAAGGAAAGCACACAACTCTGCCCAAGAAGTTTTCCAACTCAAAGGAATCCTAAACTCTGAAACCTTGAGCACTGAATCTCAGACCTGCTTTAGGATTGCGGGCTTCGAGCTGGAGCGGGTTTGAGGAGTCAATGTTAGTCTTAAGTCTTAATCTCTGTAGTGTTAACCTGATCACTATGAAGACTGTCTCACCACTTGCCTTCAAGGCCCGGGTGCTCCCTTGGGCCAGCAACGACCAACCAGGACTACCCAGAGAGGGGTAATAGATTCGGTGATCCCAAACAGCAAGCCCAGCACGAAACCCCCAAACCCTGAACCCTAAAAACTCAAAACAGATTAGAATAAACAAAGAAAATTTGCGAAACCCGGGGTCCCCCTAAGCTGCTGTTCTGTTCAATGCTGAGACGTTGGCCAAGTTTAGCCGAACATCGAAGGCCCCCAGAGCCCCCTCCTCCTGCGACGGAGCTTTAGGCTTTGTGGATTTAGGGGTTTAGGGTTTTGGGTTTAGAGGATTTAGGGTTTAGGATGTAGGGCTCTAGGGTTTAGGGTTTAGAGCTCTGTGGCCTCGGTCGCTAAAGATGTTGAAGCAACTGCGAGGGTCGAGGGCGTGACATTTTCGATTTGTGCAGCAGGCCTCGGGATTGAGGATTCAAGCTGGCTTCTCAGGGTCTATGCGAGTGGTCAGCAAGTGATTCTTACCTGAGCCCAAGTATCCTCCAAGAAAGGCCAGAAAGAAAACAGAAAACATGTACACATATAACATATATATATATATGTATACGCGGATTTGTCATTGCTCCATAATGAAATACTGTACTTTATTTATTCTGTGTTACGTATCCTGATGTGGTGCATACATATGCATACATACATATGTATATACATATCTTCATGCCATGTGCTGTATTGTATTACTTACTATATATTATATAGTATGTATTATATGCTACGTGTTGTATACTGCAGAATAAAACTATATGTTAGATGTTACATTTAAATCATGATATCGGAGTGTATGCTGTATATCTTATACAGCACCTTGTGATATAAAGAACAGCAGCAGGAAACGACGACAAGTATCATGCACTTACCATGCACAGATCATACAGGTATCACACAAGTGCAACAAAAGTACAGCAGAACTATTTCTGTATAACATGGCAACACTATACCTAAAACCCTAAACCCTAAACCCTAAACCCTAAACCCCTAAACCCCTAAACCCCTAAAACACTAAACCCTAAAACCCTAAAACCCCAAACCCTAAAAATCTAAACCCTAAACCCCAACCCTTTCTTAAAGAAGGGAGCAGTCCCTGGATCGCCTGGGGCACAAAGCCCTCTGCGATGGAGCCGAGCCCCGGCCCATAGGGCTGAACCTGGCGCTGTCTTAGGGTTCCTTTTCAGGGATCTATAAGGGGTCCTATAAGTTTAGGGATTTTGGGATTTTGGGTTTAGGGTTTAGGGGTTTAGGGTTTAGGGGTTGAGGGGGATAAAGGCTATAAGGGGATCCTTAAAGGGATCTATAAAGGGATCCTTAAAGGGGTTTAGGGGTTTTAGGGGTTTAGGGGTTTTAGGGGTTAGGGGTTTAGGGGTTTTGGTTGTTTCGGGGTTTAGGGGTTTAGAGGTTTAGGGGTTCAGGAGTTTAGGAGTTTAGGGGTTTAGGGGTTTAGGGTTTGGGGCTGTAGAGGTTCAGGGATTTAGGGGTTCAGGGGTTTAGAGTTTAGGCTTCATATGTTTGTTTTCGAGGGGGAGAGTCCGGGAGGGGGGATGGCAAGGCTAAGGCTAGGGGCTGTAGGGTTTCAGGGGTCCGGGGCATAGGGTTTTTAGTCTAACATTTGAGTTATGCAAGAAACAATTCATTGCTGTGGTTCGCATTATCCAGTGCAAACACAAGCGAGAGATAATTAAATTAATACGTCAACTAAGGGAATGAGTGCATGAATGCATGAATGCATGAATGAATGAATGAATGAATGAATGAATGGATGGATGGATGGATGGATGAATTAATGAATTAATGAATGAATGGATGAATACATGAACGAAAATGAAAATGGACATGAAATGAACATGAAACGAACATGCAATGAAAATGAAATGAAATGACATGAAATGAAATGAAACCTGAACGAATGAATAAACAAACGAAAATCTGCTCATTCTGTACATATGTATATACATACATATGTACATATAAATATATATATATATATGTGTGTGTGTATGCACACACACTCACATACATATGTACATATGCATGTAGCCATGATGACCGTGTTGTTGGTGTTCCATTGGTGCTGTCTTGCTACGGTGGAACATGCGAGTCATTTTTGGCTCAGACCTGGTTCAGGCTTTTTGGGGTGAGGATTGAGTCTTTTGGGTTTAGGACTAAGGGTTCAGCCTTTCCATTTTGGTTTCAGAGGTTAGGCTTTTCATTTTGGGTTTAGGGTTTAAGGTGTTCATGCTGGGTTTAGGGTTTAGGCCTGAAGGGTTTGGGGTTTAGGCCTGTAGGTTTAGGCGTGCGTGGCATGGCTCATAGGCTGTACCCATAGGCCCCTAAGTAGTTCCTTTTCGGGATTGCCTTATAGGATTCTAAATATAAACCACAAAAAGGAACTACTTAGGGGCCTATGGGTAGTCTGTGCTTAAATAAGTAGAGACATGCGCGCCCTGAGCGGAGCCATTTTACAAGCTAACTGGACATTCCAACTCAATACATACTGGAGCCCCCCGGTTCTCAAAGTAGGGAGGGTGAGAATGTGAGACGCATGACCAAGAGAGTGAAGGTTCGATTGTAGCTTGTGTTCCGTTGAATAGCTCCCGCAATGGAGAACGTCGTTCTTGAGATTTTGAACACTGCATGAATGCTGTAGCTTAGCTTCGAAACTCTGATACCCGGCAGGCACGGTTAAGGTTTATGCCTAGGGATGAGGATTGAAGATTTAAGATGATTTATACGGTTTAGTTACAAAACTTAGTTTGAACTGGGATAGGGTACCCATAGGCCTTTAAATAGTTCCTTTTGGGGATTACCTTATAGCTCCTAAATATGAACCACAAAAAGGAACTACTTAAGGGCCTATGGGTAGGAGTTTAGGGCTCCCCAAAAAGTGCACCCAGGGACCTGGAGAATGTCGCTGTAGCAGAGCGGGTTGTACCGCTCCTGCAACCTGGCACCGAGGCCCCTCTTGCTAGACTAGACCCAAGAGAAACCTAGGGGGTTTAGGGTTTAGGGTTTAGGGTTTAGGAATAAAAAGGGTGCCCTTTTTGGTTTAAAGGACTTTGTAAGGGAACCTGAACCCTAAAAAAGGAATAAGGGCCTATTCTGGGTCCGAAGTAGACGTCTACGGTACACCGACGGCTAAGGCATCGGCCTTAAAACCCCCAAACCCCAGACCCTAAACCCTTCCTTTAGCCCTAAACCCCCAAAACCCTAAACCCTAAGCCCTAAACCCCAAAAACTCTAAAACCCTAAGCCCTAAACAACCAAAACCCTAAACCCTTAGCCCTAAATCCCGGGTCTTCGGGCCCCTTACAAAGAGCTGTAGAGCACCTAGCGGAATCACGCTTAGGATTTAGGACACAGGCGCCTTTAAGCCCGTAGAACGGCCAGTAGACTGACTTTCAGCATTTAAGGGTTTTGGGTTTAAGGGTCCAGGGTTTAGGACTAGGGTTTAGGGTTTAGGGTTTGGGGTGTAAGGGTCCAGGGTTAAGGGCCTGGGGTTTAGGGTGCGGCTGTGCCAGTCGGCAGAAACTTTTAGTGTCAAGCATCTGCTGCCACGTCCTGCCCCAAGCCCTACGCACACTATACTTTACTGTATTGTAGTATACTACACCATACTATACTCTACTCTACTCTAGTCTACTACACTATACTCCACCTTACTGAACTATACTACTGTGTCAGAACTTTCGAGATTGCCGGGAGGCTGGACGCTATCCGGATTGTGCTAGTACGAGCTTCCACCTAATTATCAACCCGCCCAAAACAAACAATGAGGCTCGAATTTGGGGCTTACAGGCTTTAGGCTTAGGTAAACCTGTCAACAACATCGACTTGGGATCTTCGAAGATGGGATTAGTGGAGGGTGCATGCATGGCAACCCGAGTAATGGCACGAAGGACATCCGCAAACCGCCCTAATTCCAAAAACACTGGGTCACTATGTGCAACCGATCACAGAACCTACGCTTTGTTCCTCAAGTGCAGCTGCACGGCATCGACAATCCAAACGTCCGCTAATTATATACATCCATGAAAGTATCAGTGCCTGGTTTGGTTGTCAGATTTCGATTCTCGACTGAGTGCCGAACGCCTGGCGACGAGTCCGAAGGACCCCGCGCACTGCTTCGTGCATGTCAGCACAAGAATCAGACCCGAAACACGAAACCCTAAACCGTAAAAGTACAAAAGGACCCGAAACTATGGGAATTATGGTACGGTATATTCCTTACTGCATGATGGGTAATGCAGGATTTATATCATCAACCGTACTTCAACAGAGCTACAACCTTGAACTCTCGAACCTGAAACCAGGAACCGGGCAGATGACCAAAGCCTCGTGCACACGCGAAGCCCTAACGGCACAAAAGAAACGGCGTTGCCCCAAGAAGCAGCCCATAACCTCAACCCCAAAATCCCAAATCATTCTACGTTCCACATGGATCATCGACCTAGACCGCGCTTCTCATCGCGCCTCAAGAACAGTCCGTTTGGCCCACAAGCGCTTTTGATGATACGATCGGATAAAACTGTGAACGAAAGCTCCCTGATGCACACTCACCTACGTCTCACGAGAAGGGTTGACAACTGATATTCATCAGAGTCCTCTCTGTGATACCGAAATACGAGGCAAACGGTGGATACAAACAACGAAATACAAAACAGCCATCATCACTCTAAAACCCGAGTGAACGAAACCACAGAGATACAACCGCTCAAGGAGCCTCGGATCGATCCCATGGCAGGGAACGCTCTGTAGTCGGCGTTGCCTGGACATCCCCCAAGCGCTTCGGGGTTAAAGCTTCGGGGGCGTCATAAGTAGGGTTTGAATAGCATCAGAAAAGGCAGAACCCCGAGGAAGGGTGCTTGAAGTAGGGTAGAGGGAAGTAACCCTATTTGAGGCACATGTAACTCCACCTATATCCTGCTTGCTTAGTCCCCGGATCCTTCATAGGCCCTGGCACCAAAGCCCTAAACCCGGCCTTGCGCATCACCAGGGTTTAGGGTTTAAGCTGATCCAGACCAACACATCATCCCCTTTGACAATCACCTTCAACACCAGCTGGGCATTCAGGAGAGCTGAGGAGGGTACCCATGCACGCGAGCACTTATGGCTCATGGGTATGTCTGTGTTTATGTAGTTATCTGCTATCAACTATGTACTCAGCATTGCTCCACTATAATAAAAATAATAGTAGTAGTAATAATAGCTTATTATGTCCACACAGATTGTACAATGCACCCACAGACAGCCATAAATGTAAGCCTTGCCCTCAACCTCGACACTACTTCAAATTGTTGCTACATGGATGTAATTACGTAAATGCACATAGCCGTTCCTCAGCCCGGATCGCACACAGACGATGAGTTCTAGACCCGAAGTGCCACCAAACTATACAACACGCAAGGAACCTACTGAACCCTATATAAACCCTACAAGCGGCTACCAGCCAGAACCCTATAACAAACCTTACAGTGCACTGTGAAACCTCAACCCCAAAAACGCAAACCACCCAGCAGCGAAATTCCACTGATCTTTCCAATCGCTACGGTTTAAGGCTTTTGGGGGGTCTGGTTCTCTCAGCCACCAATCAGAGCTTTTCCACTGCTTCCATCTTAAAAGAGAGACCCCGGAAATAAAGGGGTCTCAGGGTACTGAAGGGTACTGGTGACTCGACATCCAAAATCCACAAGCCCTAACAGGCCCGAAACCCGAATACCAAATCCAAATCCAAAACCCTACAATCAATCCTGAATCACTAAACCCTAAGACAAGAGGTGCCACTAGGAACCTAACCCGGTCGTCTCAGCTGGTGGTCACAGGCAAAGGTGCAGAGCTACACGACCCCGGACTTGCATGCTCTCGAGATAGGGTGAAGTAGGCTTCAAGATTTCCTAAACCCTAAACCCTAAACCCTGAAGCGTCTAGGGTTCATCAGGTTCCGGATTTCAGGGTGAGACACGTTTGGCGCCCGATTTCTTGAAATGGACTTTGTGCTTCTGAGCGTCCAGGGTTCATTCGCGTCAAAACCTTAGAACCCGGGCTCGGCCGAGCTAAGCGATTCTAAGAACCCCCATAGAAACTTGACACCCTTGCGGCCTCATCCGCACGCCCCCCACGATCTGCATCCAGTGATTGAAGATCTGGCCGTGGCGAGGTCACACTCTGTTGAGTTCCATCTCCATGCAGCTGGGTTTGGTGAACCATGAGTACCAATGCGAAACCATTGACTCCTTTTGCAGATAGCACGGGGCATCTACACACGCATTGTTGCTATGCTTTGAAGATGGAATCTCGGATCATACACACAGCAACCAAATCGTAGAAGGTCAGCCCAGAACTCCAAATCCTGTGTAAACCCAAACCCTACACCCCCAAAGCCTTAAACCCGAAAACACAAAGCTGAATTCCCTCCCCCAGCCCCCCTCCCTCCAAAACAAGAGCTCGGAACACACCAACATCCGAATTTAACTCCCTTGTCCATCCGCTTTCAAACCCCTAAGCCTAGGCCCGAAACCCTAAACTCCCGAAACCCGAAACCCCAAACCCCAAACCCTGAACCCCAAACCCCCATAGCCCCTAAGCCCTAAACCCAAACCCCATGGCCCTAAGCCCTAAACCCCAAACCCGAAACCCGAAACCCCAAACCCTGAACCCCAAACCCCCATAGCCCCTAAGCCCTAAACCCAAAACCCCATGGCCCCTAAGCCCTAAACCCCAAACCCCCATAGCCCCTAAGCAAGGCTGCACAGGAGAAACCCACGCCGGCTCCACGCCGGGATTTGCTCTATCGGCCTCGGCCCGGGTTACTGTGGAGTTTAGGGTTTAGGGAATTAGAAATAGGGGTTTGGGGGTTAGGGATGTAGGGTTCAGGGTTTAGGGTTTAGGGGCAAAACATGAGCTTGCTTGGGCCTTGGGCTTTGGCGCTAGCTCCTTTGGCGAGATTGGGGCTTTTCGGCTAGCTAGCGAGTGAGTGGGTCAGGGAGTGAGCCGGTGAGCAAGTGGCTGAATGAGCGTGGGGGCGTGAAACAGTCAGTCCGTCAGTTTGCCAGCTGGCTGACCAACTACTTCGGTGGCTTTCACTTGATTTCCTAGCTATTTACTTTGCCACTTCATGCGGCTATGTCAGTCCGTAGTCAGCATTTCAACTCGTAGTGGTAGGTAGCCAGGACGTAGTCGACGTCGTCACGGCAGTTCCTCTTCCTGAACACTAAACATGCATACCTTGAAACCCGGAACATACACCCCTGCATCTCTATTCTAAGCATGTATCCGCCAACCAATAAGGAGGGCATATCTTCACTTTGCCTGAGTAAGCACACACTGGAGCCCTCCACAGGCTAAGCCTTTCGGTCCCCTCGGGCCCCCGACAAGGATGGACTCTGTGTTGGAGTCAAACCTAAAGTAAGCCAGGGGAAAGAGTTGCTAATTGCTGCAGCGGTGATTTGATGGGTGCGTTGTGCGGAATTTCAAAAACTACGCAGACGGCTTCAGGATGATCAGCAATATCTGTTTGTCAAGGTCCACTTTTGGTTATAACAAAGTTTCAAGAATTGAACTCGATGTGTAAAGCCCCTCATGTTACCCTAATTGTCCATGCTCCGACATACTATCAAAGGGATTCCGATGGACGTATTGTAAGGAGCCCTGCCATCGGTTCCTGCAGGCTTTACATAAGGCTTCGCAAGGGTCTCATCAGGGCTTCGAGAGTTTCATAGGGTTTCATACGATTTCATAGTGGCTATAAGGGTTTTATGATTTATAAACGGCTGCAAATATAAAAGCTTCAGTCCCATTGCTCTCTATGCGGAGGGGGGGGAGTAATGTAGGACTCTGAATGCTTCGTTTTGGACTCTGAATACTTCGTGTAGCCAAAGGGGCAGGAGTCCCGATACAATTATCGTGTAATCGTATAATCATGAACCCCTCAGGGCTTCTTTCAACATGAGCCCCGAAAAATGAACCCCATCAAGGCTTCTTTAACAATGAACCCCTCGAGGCTTCTTGGCTTCTTTAAACATGAACCCCCTCAAGGCTTCTTTAAAATGAACCCCTCGAGGCTTCTTTAAAAAAACGAACCCCTCAAGGCTTCTTTGAGTTATTCAAGTGTTTAGGACTTAGGGGTTAGAGGGGCCTTAGGAGCTAGAATAGGGTGTTGGGAGTACGTTAATATTACTATCATACTGTTATTATAGTAAGGATATTCTAGCAAGGGTATTATAGTAAGGATATTATAATAAGGATAAGTTCGGAAAATCGTCAAACCCGAACCCCACCAATAACAATTTGACTTCGGGATGGCCCTGGCTTGGCGCCTACGACACCCTCAATGGCACCGTATGCTTCTCAAGGCTCGCGTAGGCCCAGGACCACCAAACTTTAGCTTCTCAGCAAGATAGGCCCCCAAGCCGAAAACCCCAAACCTTAAACCAAAACCCAAAACCCTAAACCATAAACCCTAAAACCTTAAACCAAAACCCAAAACCCAGAACCCTAAACCTTAAACCAAACCCCAAAACCCAAAACCATAAACCCGATAAACCTTAACCCAAAACCCAAAGCCCCAAACCTTAAACTAACACCCAGAACCCTAAACCTCAATCCTGAGGCTGAAACACTGTAAACTCTAAAGCCCGCACAACAACCAAACTCTGACTCCTGCCGGGGTCTGGACATGTTGCCTACGTGCACCGGTGTGTCTCTGCCAACCTGCAGGCGAGGAAACCAAGCTTCACTTCGGGATCTGCTAGAAATGATGAATGTATTAAATAAACAAAGAAATGAAAACACATACGAATAAATATGTGTGCATATATATATATATACATATATGTATACTGTACATAGGGTTGAGTTGCTGCAGCTTCTTCCACTACCACTGCCACTGCCACTACCACTACAACTGCCTACGGCCTTCGACCCACTACCCACTGCCCACTACCTACTACCTACTTCCCTACGAGGGATCTGCCTCAAAATCCCAATGCCGATACTCCTCAAAGGTTCCAATGAAAACAAAAACAAGGTGTAGTGGGTCTCTGGGGGCATTAATCCATCGGCCTCGTTCCAAAGTACTGGCAGGAGGCCATGCTGTAGCCACATCAACACCTCGGTGTAGGCCCAGGCTTTCAAGGCGGCTTAGACTCAGGGTTTAGGGTTTAGGGTTCTTGAATGCTACAGGCCCAAGGCTTGGGGCCATCGGGCTTGGCTTCATTGTTTGGAGAAGTCGGCGGATCACCATGACCTCGTGCTCGTTGATCGCAAGCATTCTCAAACCGCCAGCCATCCAAAATCCTGGTTCTGTGGGCCTTAGAGTTTCATAGAATACAATTTCATAGAATACAACATACACAAAGATTGAAAATAGTAATAATAGTAACAACTAAGATAGTCATACTAATGATAGTAATAAAAGCAGTGACAATAACAGAACATATCAACAATAGATAGTGGACACTAGATAATCGATAACAGATACCAGATAAGAAATAGGTAAAAGACAATAACAAATAACAACTAATAATAACTAACAAGATCTGCATGGGGACTATAGCAATCAGGAGATCTTACTACTAATCGCCCAAACCCCACAGTAATTATCCCACGCCCCCCCCCCCCCAGCCCTTCGTCTGACAACGTATGGGACCCAGGCATGAGGAGCCAAGTGCGGAGCTTGCGAAGCTTTAGGGCTCCGGGCCTAAGCAAGTAGCTACCCATAGGCTCCAAAGTAGTTCCTTTTTGGGACTACCTTATAGTATCCTAAATATGAACCACAAAAAGGAACTACTATGGAGCCTATGGGTAGCACCAAAACCCTAAACCCTAAGAAGTATGGACCTTGGAGGGTATATCCCAAAGTCAGCCCTGCTGGGCACCACCTTGAACAAAAACCACGATCGTCATCAAAGGCGTCGGGCCATGCAGACCTTTGTCGTCGAAGATGGTAAATCTTTCCGTCCACGAAACACGAAACATTCTTGCTGGAGCCCTTGCATGTTGAAACCAGAGTTCACAGCCGGAGACGTTGCCGAGGCGGATTTCGCCAGACTGCCGCTTTTACTCGCGCGGATGTTCGTGGGCCGGTAGCACATGGGGGTTTCCGAAAATAGGGGACCCTAATTTAGTACCCTAAATAGTAGGATCATTATTATAAGGACCCCAAAATAAGGTACCCTAATTTTCGGAAAGTCCCACATCTCCACTGCCCAGCCTTGTGGAAATTTGAATGCTTGTCGATGGGGCATAGGGGGTGGCCAAAGCATTCAGCAGTTACAGAGCTCGGGTTGGTGATCAGTGCCACGAGCCACATGCAATCCTTGCCAATTGTCCTACATGAGCCCTAATTACACCGTCTTGCGCTATCTCAAAATCCATACCGAAGCCTCAAAACTTACATCAGGACCTCTGGTTCCACGGCCAAAGCACATGAGTCGTTTGAACCTTATGCGGGTAGTTCTCTAAATTAGGGTCCCTTTTAGGGTCCATTTTTATAAGGGTGCCGTAACATATTGCGGACCTAAAATGGGACCCTAATTTAGAGAACTCCCCATGTGTTCCGGGCTTAGGCCTTGTGAGCCCCCCCTAGCGCACACCTCCTTGCCGTCAAGAGGCGTCGTCTCTGCTTCGGATGTCGTCCCACCTGCTCATGTAGACACGAGTCGCACTCTGTGAAACAAGTGATTCAAGTCACCTTAAAGGCAGGTGTAGGGTTCAGGGTCCCTGACCATGTTCTTCGACTGAGCCGACTTTGTTAGGTATCGCACAGGCCCCAGACTGCTGAAAAGCACCCACACCGAGGCCTCAAATCTGCACGAAACCTTAAACCTAGAACACACGCTTCGACAAGAGCACTTCGATCCTAAACCATCAACGCTTTTCCAAAACCATAAAAGTAGCCCTCATAGCGTAACAATCCGCAGCTTCAGGGGAGCATGTATGAAGAACATATGTAAGCATGAATCATGGGTATGATCATCTTGAGCCACCCAGTAACCAAGATAGCTGCTCGAGGCCACACGCAACGCTTGCCCGGAAGCCTAAGCCCTAAAACCCCCAAACCCTAAACCCTAAGCCCTAAACCCCCTAAGCCCTGAACCCTAAACCCTAAGCCCTAAACCTCCTGCACCCACCCTGCAACCCAGACCCCCAACCCCAAACCCCTGCAACCCTGAACCCCTCAACCCTAAACCCAAACCCCTAAACCCCTAAACCCTAAACGCTCATTCAGTAGGTTTCGCAGGGATCCTCGGCTTGGGCTTAGGGCTACTTGGAGGATCCTGGGACTTTGTAAGCAAGGCCTTGGGGGGTTCCCTTTCAGGGGTCTTAGAGGGGTACGATAAGGGTTTAGGGTTTTTGGGTACTTCGAGGATCATAAGACTTTAGTAAGTTAGGGTATGAGTACTTTACTTGGAGTTGCAAACTCACTGTGACTTTTCTTACCTTCTGCTTGTCACCCTAGCTCCCAAGTCCCAAGATCCTCGAAGCAAGTAGTCTTTGTTTAACATAAGCCCGAGATCTGGCAACCAAACTCCAGCGTGCGACAGCCTGAGACCGTTCCAGCTCACGTTGCCGTCCACACCGTCCTCGCAACAGAGTCAGTATAGACGCAATGGAAAGATTCGGACGAAGCGTGCAGTTTTGTAACCTGAAAGGTCCCTAAACCCCAAAACCCTAAACCCTAAACCCCAAAACCCCAAAACCCAAAAACCCCTAAACCCCCTAAACCCCAAAACCCTAAACCCCAAAACCCTGAACCCTAAACCCCTAAACCCCAAACCCCAGAACCCCAAACCCCAGAACCCCAGAACCCCAAACCCAAAACCCTAAACCACGAACCCCAAAAACCCCAAAACCCGAAACCCCAAAACCCGAAACCCAAAACCCCAAAACCCCAAACCCTAAACCCCAAAACCCCTAAACCTCAAAAGTACCCTTTTACCCCCCCCCCCCCACCACCAGAGAGTCCTGGAAGTAGGCGGCCTGAGCTCGGAGCTCGGCGATGTGGCCCAGGGAGATCGTCCCTGGCTCCGATAAATCGTCCGGTGGTTTCGGGTTTCGGGTTAAGGGTTTAGGGTTTCGGGTTTCGGGTTTAGGGGTTTTAGGGTTTAGGGGTTTAGGGTTTGAAGTTTAGAGTTTAGGGTTTAGGGTTTAGTTTTTTTGGGGGGGTCTAGAGGTTAGGGCCTAAGGTTTGGGGAGTAGGGTTGGGGGCTTCGGGTTTAGGGTTTAGGGTTGAAGGTTTAGGGGCTTAGGCGTCTAGGGTTTAGGGTTTAGGGTTTTAGGGTTTAGGGTTTAGGGTTTAGGGTTTTAGGGTTTAGGGTTTAGGGTTTCGGGTTTAGGGTTTTAGGGTGGTTTAGGGTTTAGGGTTCTTCTCAGGACTGGCTTTTTAAGGGTTGCTTTTAAGGGTTCCGTGTTGGAACTCTAATGGACTTCAAGGATATATATAGCTCTTAGGGGGCCTGGGATTTCAGGCTCTTTTCAGAGCTTACTGAGGAACTTCTGGTATGATCGTCCGGGCCAGGCCGTCCATCTGCGATTGTTCGAAGGGGGCCGCTGCAAAAGCGGCTTGGGGTTTAGGGTTTAGGGTTTAGGGAAATAGGACACGTACCTAGCAATCTATGTACCCCCACATGCTGACATACCTTGCTACTATCCCAAACTCAAGTACCTAAATATTGTGTCCTTTGGACTCGTAGGGTAGGGCTGCGCAGTAGGCTTCTGAGAGTGAAACGGTGGCCTAGAGTTGTGTTCGGCAGTGGCTTGCCAGTGAATGTTGGAGACGACAACAAACAATTATAGGGCGTAAGGTTACGCATGTAAGTGTTCTAGGTTCCACAATATACCCTTGATCACAAGCGTACTCTTTGGCTGTGGGACCTAGTCTTGAGGATTTTAAGATCGCCTCGGACCTGCAGTATACTTGCATGAGACTGCCGTCGAAGACCTGAAACAATAAAAATATGCTTAATCTGGCGGCCTTGATCATTGGAAAGGGGTTTTCGGGTAGGTCATCGTACACTAATCTACTCTTATATACGGGGGCTATCACAGGAGGCGTGTACATGACACAGCAGCCTGTCATGTCCTGTGAAACATTTTGCGTACGATAGCGATTACACCCATTACACAGCCCCAAGATTGAAACCCTCAACCCTAAACCCTAAACCCTCAACCCTAGACCCTAAACCCTCAACCCTAAACCCCCAACCCTAAACCCTAAACCCTCAACCCTGAACCAAAACCCTAAATTCTGAACCCCAGATCCTCATCTTGAAACTCGAAACATAGACGCCGTGGACCTTACACCCCCGAAACCCCCGCAGTAGCCATACGTAGAACCCTCAAAGGTCTGCTTAGGGCTGCCCTTAAAGGCTCGAAGGTCTTCTTAAAGCTACCTTTACAGGGACCCTAAGCCCTCAACCCTGTGCCTTGAAAGTCATGGCGTCTCTCAGGCTCCGCCGTCTCGCACCTGGATCAGCAGGGTTTAGGGTTTAGGGTTTAGGGTTTAGGGTTTAGGGATCATCGGGAATTGAAGAATGACCCCCTGATGATGACCACCATGGCTTCAAGCCAAACGTGACTGGGCTCTTATGGTTCTCACACACACACTCTCTCTCTCTCTCTCTTTCTCTTTCTCTCTCTATCTCTATACACACACATAAAAAACATACACAGACACACACACACACACACGCGCGCGCGCGCGCACACACGCACATGCGCGCACACGTACGCATATACATATATACACATTTTATATATATATATATGAACGAACAAACGAATGAAAGAAAGAATGAATGAATAAATGAATGAAGATAGGTAGGTAGGTAGGTAGGTAGGTAGGGAGGGGTGTGTGTGTGTGTGTGTGACTGTCTGTGTGTGTGACTGTCTGTCTGTCTGTCTGTCTGTCTGCCTGCCTGTCTGTCTGTTTGTCTGTCTTTATGTATGTATGAATGTATGTACATACATACATACATACATACGTATACATACATTACATACATTACATACATACGTAGATAATGTAACGGTCTCCTTCATTCCATGCAAAAACTGGCAAGGTTGTTTAAGCCGACTGGCCGACTGATGGCAGGATATAGCGGCATTGGGTCTGGAAGTCAGCTCAGCTTGCACGAAGCTTAAGGCTTCAGGGTGCAGCTTAAATGGGGCTTTGGCTTACCCCAAAACTCTTGGTGCGCGAGAGATCTGTGCACTGCAGTGCAGCTTTGCCCGTCTATGGGGCATCGTAAGGAGAAGCCATAATGACCACAAACTGCTGATACGACCGCCCCTGCAGTCATCAAACCATCGGTGCACGAAAGGAAGCTTGGCGGGTGCTGGTTCAGGGCCTTGGCAGTCGCGAATTTCGCAGCAGGGGTCCCCCCAAGCCTAAACCCCAAACCCTCCGGGTCCTATTGCCGAAGAATCCTATTGTCCCCAAACTGCCAACATCCAAAACCCACTCAGGGAAACGGCAAGCAAGCCTCAAAACCTGAGCAACATACACCTGCGGCTGAAGTCGTCTGAAGTCTTTACCCATAGGCTCTAGTTCCTTTTTGGGGATTACCTTATAGGATCCTAAATCTGAACCCCAAAAAGGAACTACTATGGAGCCCATGGGTAAGCCCTAAATCCGACAGGGATCTAGGGTGTAGGGCTTTGGTTTTTGTTGTTTGGGGCTCGGGTTTAGAATTGCTTTTTCAGAGAGTAGTTGCGATACACCACACGGAAATTGCAAGGTCATCTTCATAATATCAATCACACATAGCTTGCACGGACGGTGAAACGATGTAAGCTCTTCAGCTCGGTAAACTTTCCGATTGCCAGGTTCCGGACAGATCCGATCTGAAGACGGCACACGAGCAGGAACACCTGGGCGGTGAAGCTGCTTCGTTGATGGGCTGAGGCTTGGAGGTGAAGCGGGTAATATATATATATATATATACATACATACATACATACACATATATATATATATACATATATATATATATACATATATACATACATACATATATACATATATATATATACACACAAATACCTCTGTGTTAGCTGACGCGATTGAGGTTGCTACAACCTCAACCGGATCCTAAACCCGGCAACTCGGCAGGGTGGTGGAATTCAGGTCTCGAGAATGAGGAGGCTTTGAGGTTTAGGGTTTAGGGTTTAGCGTTTTGGGGTTTAGGGGTTTAGGGGTTTAGGGTTTAGGGTTCTTGGGCCTCATGCGCAAGGGTAGCAGTGAAGTTTTTGCGGTGTTGAACTGAAAGCAAAACTACCGAACCGTGATTTCTAAGCACCAAACCTGCCCCTAATCCCCAAATCTCCGGAAAAGAAGTTGGCATGCATCATGCTCCATGACAGCGCTCTTGGGACTGGAGGCATACCTTTGCGGCCCAAGCTTGAAGAACGAGTCCGACCCGAGAAATTCTTGAACTGACCATACCCTAAACCCCAAACCCCTGAACTCTAAAACCTAAACCCAAACCCTAAAACCTAGACCCTAAACCCCTAAAGCCTGAACTCCTAAACATAGCCACCTTAGCCGGAACCGAAAGTTCGCGTGACCTTAAAGCCCCATTCTCCAAGGCGGCTGCGAACTGCCTCCTTGCTGGAGGCCTAAATCCTGGCAGTGGGGTTTTGGGTTTAGGGGTTTTGGGTTTAGGGGTTTTGGGGTTTTGGGGTTTACGGTTTTGGGGTTTTGGCAGTTACGGCTTAGGACTGAGGTTTAGGAGTTTAGGGTTCAGGGTTTGTTTAGAATCATGTGGGGCGCAGGGCAAGAGGCCTAAGACACGCTCATGTAGGGATAGGGTGCATTCGTGCTTTAGGGTTGTGGATTCTCCACATGAAGAATGTAACAACCTCTTCTTCTCTTCATATAAATCGTACTGAATTTACTGTAATATCCGACTACCTACTACTGCAGAGTCTTTTGGATCAACAGTAGAGTAGACGGCCCCCAGTCTATCCATCCTCAATACAAGGTCCCAACCAAGAAATCAAACTTGGAACCTCCTTTCCTCCAAACTTTGAAAAGGCCAACACTAAGCAAGCAAGCCCGCCAAGACCCACACCCACACCTTTAATCCTAAACCCTCTCAGCCCTAAACCCCGAGCTCGGTCCTACACCCTGGACCCTAAAAAAAAAATAGCAAGCCTAACCCTAAACCCAAAAACCCTAAACCTGAAACCCTAAAGCCAAAAACCCTAAAGCCAAAAACCCTAAACCTAAACCCGAAACTCCAACAGCCGTAAACCAAGTTACCCGGACCTTGCCAACCTGGACTTCTGCAGGGGCGACGCCGCGAGTCGGGACCTTGGCAGCCCGAGGGCTCCGCCAGCACGGGCCCTTTTTTTCTATGGAGACATACAGGGGCTTTTTAGGGGCTTAAGGGACCCTAAACCCTAAACCTTAAACCCCAAAGCTTAAACCCCTAAACCCTAAAACCCTAAACTCCAAACCCTAAACCTTGGACCCTAAACCCCAACCTGTAGAGAGAGTGGGGTTCTGCAGGGCTTGGGGTCTACGGCTTTAGGACCTTTTGGGGCTAGACTTTTGGGTCTTATCGAGCCTTAGGGGGTTTCGGGGGTTGTATAGCTTTGGGTCTTGAAGGGCTTTCGGGTTCAGAGCTTAGGGTTTAGGGCTTTAGGTTGAGGGTTTAGGGCTTTAGGGTTTAGGGCTTTTTCACATCTTAGACCCGCCCAACCGACAGATCTTCTCAAGGGTTTAGGACTTAGGGTTCAAGGTCCTGTAGGATTTCGCATTTAGGAGGCTTCAGGGTTCAGGGTCGTGTAGCGTTTTGGGCTTTAGGGCTTAAGGTTTGGGGACTTAGGGAGATGTCGGGCTTAAGGTTTAATAGAGGTTTCTTAGCCTCACCTTTGTTCAAGAAGCAAACAGGGTTCGAAGGTTGTTACAAGGGCTTAAATACTTCGAGGGTCGGGGGACTAAGTAAGGAGTTTTTTTTCCTACTGAACTTACATACTTACAGAGTCATCCGACCCTCCAAATAGGGCGGGTCCTTGCTGACAATCTGGGTTATCAGGTCTATGTTTTGGGTCCCTAGTCTCCGAACTGCGGTGGGTAGGGATGATTAGCTAAGGCAGGCGGTTTGGAGGGATTGCATGGTAGGGGATAAGGGAAGGCTCGAATGGATGTAATCCTCATCGGGTTTAACAATCCTGAGTTGAGGGATGTGGAGTTTCTGGCAGAGAAGCCCCCGAAGTCCGTAAACCCCAAGGCCACTTAAACCCGAAATCTTAATCCTTACGTTTTACACCCTAAACCCTAAAGCCAAAAGTCCATAAAACTAAAACCGCAACGCCCGGAAGTCGAAGCACTTGCAGTCCCGATGTGAACCACCTGTATGCTACATATGTGGAGTTTAAGGTTTACGTTGTTTGGTTTAGGATATCTTGGGGGCCGGTGTGTTAATAAGGGGCTCCACCAGGGATCGCTTATCAAGTGTACTACTGCTTTTGGGTCTATGTTGGGTCCCGTGCTCTCGAAGTATCCGTCCGAACCATAGCCCTAAACCCAGTCAAAGGGTCCAGGGCTCAAGGAAATTGGTGTTTCAGGGTCTCGGGCTCAAGGAAGTTTGGGGACGTCGGGGCCTCGGGCTCAGAAAAAAATAAGGGCCAAACGGGTTGAAGGGTTTAGGGGTTCAGGGTTGAAGGGATGCTAAGACGACATGACTTCGCAACCCCAAACCCTAAACCCTAAACCCTAAGCTGTGACTGTGCACCTGTTGGGGCTGTAAACGGTCTGTGGGTTAGGATCTCCATATGCATCTCCTGGCCCCTACGAAACGAGAGCCTTCATGATTAGTCTCGGGTTGTGGAGTATGTTTGGGTTTAGGGTTTAGGGTTTAGGGTTTAGGGTTTAGGGTTTTTGATGGAAGTAGAATCAGGAACCCGAATGAACAATGTTGGTAACTGTTCAGGCTTCTATGGTAAGCCCTAAGCCCCAGTACTCTACGTCTCCCGAGCCCCTTGCCGCTTGGATGTCCCTCAAGCTCTGAATGACGCCACTTCGCACCTCGTATGCGGCCTCGGCTGACTTTCGGCTACCAGCTACTGAGAGATTCTCCGTGCTTTTGTGCTTTCGGGTTTAGGGTTTTAGGGTTTGGATTTCGGTGCGGACTTTGGGGCTGTAAGAGCACGAGAGCTTTGGAATTCGGGTTGCCCGGAGGTTCAAGAAGAACATAGCGATGAAAACCCTAAACCCTAAACCCCTAAACCCCCAAACCCTAAACCCCTAAACCCCTAAACCCCTAAACCCCTAAACCCCTAAACCGTGCTGGGGCTTCCGTATTCATAGCTCGATACCGCTTTTGGGCTTTGGAGCATCAGGTCTCGGGCTGCTGTCGGGTTTCTGGCCCTGGCGTCTTGGAGGTTGAATTTTCCGGCCTAGAGTGCAGGGCCTAAGCTTCAAGGCTTAGGGCTTAAGGCAATTAGGGTTTAGGGTTTTAGGGCTTAGGGCTGAGGGTTTAGCTAAACAATGCTTCACGTCACCCCCCCCCCCCCCAGAACCGACTTGTTCAAGGACGTACATAAAGAAGTCGGTCAAAAGCAAACACAACCTAGGGTTTAGGGTTTAGGGTTCAGGGGGGTTAGGGTTTAGGGTGTTAAGCTGGAGTTTTGGGTTTCCGGTATCAGCTCGAAGCAACCAATCGAAGTTTGGCACAGGCTTCCTTATGGTCAAGCTGTCCTTTCCTCAGACCGATGCCCAGGACTCTTGAACTGTATACCTGAAACCATATAATCAAACACATACATAACACGACACTACTCTGGACTAGACTCCACTACAATGCAATGCACTACACTGCATTGCCGTGCCTTGCCCTACCATACAGTACTTCTTACATAAACTTGCGTGCATACAGACATACATAGATACAAACACGCGCAGGTGTGCAGACAAATACATACACACCCACACATCTATACATGTGTGTATATATATATAGACATGCATGCATATATATATATATACATATACACTCTGTTTATATATACATATATATATATATGTGTATAGGTTTTTTCATAAGAATACAACTTGATACAAATGTATGTAAAGTTGTAGAGTGCGTGTACTGGGTTTTCAGAGGCTTCTCAGCCGTGATCAAACCTTAGAAAATGGAAATCAAATGCGCAAGCGAAAAACAGTAAAGGCAAGTTGCAATGGAGTTGGCGCGATAGTTGATGATGGTCACAACGGTGGCCCATAACCTGTTCTCAGAAATAGTTCTCTAATCGGGCAGACAGAAAAAATAGTGGTTGTACATAAGGTACCGAAGGAACCCTAAAAGGTAGGTTATTTGGGTCCTAAACCCTAAACCCAAAAAACAGCTAAACCCTGAGCTGAAAGGGGTGCGGCGGTTTAGGGCCTGCAAACATGGATTTGGGTCCGAGGTCGGCGCTTTGGGCGAGGGATTGGATCTATTCTGTTTGTCCGTCTACCGAACTACAAGATGAGTCAGAGTGTGAATGGCAACCATTGGCAATGCGATGCTGCACCTTGAAGCCCGCCCCGAAACTTCAACCCTGCCAGCCCCAAATGACCCAAAACCTGAAACCTCAGTCCCTATTCCCTAAAGCCCCTAAACCCTAAAAACCCTAAAGCCCCCTAAACTCTAAAATTCCTAAAACCTGAAACCTAGGCCTTGGATCCTGCACAGTTCAGCTGCTACCTTACCTGGCCTTGGTGGATGCCCGCGTGTGTCGAAATTGCATTTCCCTTTGAACTATAGCCTTCTCGCTAAACCCTGTGCTACGCCGGGATCTTTTTTTTCTGACTGTCCCCCTCGATGCCCGGAAGACACTCTGCATCTCGGCGGCTTATTTCAGAGGGTTGATGAGGGAGTGCTTTGCGTCTCTACCGTACCCAGAGACTCCAAAACCCCTTAATTAAGGAATATACCTTAAATCTTATTAGGGTTCCTATTATATCTTAAGGTATATTCCTTAATTAAGGGGTTTTGGAGTCTCTGGGTACCCAGCTTTAGCTGCAGACGGTTCATACTTCATGACTTAACCCATTTCGACCTTGCAACCACAACTTTAATGCCTAACACGACGTACACCAGCAAACCTAGACCCCCTGCCAAACCTTGAAGCCTGGTTAAATCCGTAATTTAGGGGCCTTAAGACTTCGACTGAGGTTTTGGGGCCCATTAATTATACTATAATCACAAAAATAAGGGAACCCCCAAAATAGTATACTATAATCACAAAAATAAGGGAACCCTCAAAAAATAGTACTGGTAATATTAGAAGGCCCCTACATTTTTCCTAGACCCAAGGTCCTCCATCTGAGCCCTAAACCAACTCGGCCCTAAACCCTGAAACCCTAAAGACTAGACCTGCGAGCCCAGTAAACATATGTTGAGCTCAGTTCCCTCAAGAAACCCTAAGTCCTAAATCCCAAACGCCCCGAAATCCTAAACCTAAGTCCTAAATCCCAAAAGCCCCTAAATCCTAAACCTAACCCGTGACCCTTCAACCCTCAACCCGGCTGGATACGTGGACCGTTGAGGGCCGCACAGGATCGAATAGGGAGCAGAGACCCAGGTGGCCTGAGACCACCTCAGACGCAGGAGGCTCTCGGTTTTTGCTAGAGGGTTTATAGGGCTTAGAGGGCTTATAGGGTTTAGAGGGCTTATAGGGTTTAGAGGGTATATAGGGCTTATAGGGCTTATAGGGCTTATAGGGCTTATAGGCTTAGAGGGTTTATAGGGCTTAGAGGGTTTAGAGGGTTTATAGGGCTTAGAGGGTTTATAGGGTTTACAGGGCTTATAGGGCTTATAGGGTTTATAGGGTTTATAGGGTCTTATGCGGTTTAGGGTTCCGGCAGGCTCTCGGATCCTTTGAGGGGTTCCTCCAAGGCTTCCCTTTCCCTTGTTCCGTTAAGGGCCTCCTTTGGTGTCGGGGGTGCAGGGTTACCCAAAGGTCCCTAAGTAGTTCCTTTCTGGGATTACATTATAGGATTCTAAATACAAACCACAAAAAGGAACTACTTTGGGGCCTATGGGTAGGGCTTAGAGCCTTAGAGCTCATAGAGCAGTCTCGAGAGGGGTTGCGGGGTTTAGGCTTTGGGTGTATGCCATTCAAAACCTTGTGGGTTTCTACAGTTCTTTAGACGGAATGTGTCGGGTCCGTCCATCAACACCCTGCGGTTTGCGGTCTCGGATTCAAAAGCTTGTCTTTACAGAGGCTCGCAGTAGTGTGCTTTCAAGCTTATGATCTATGGTCGTCATCCGAAGTCCGACTTCTCTGCCATCTATTCAATCTTTTCCAGGATACTATAGGAGCCTGCTTAAGAAACCGCGGGTCTTTATTAGGGTCTTTACATGAATCCTCATATGTTGGGGTTATGGGGCCAGGGTTTCTCAATCAGGTTCCGACATCCATCAGCATGTCAGCTCCCTCTGCCTCGCACGATTAAGGCAGACACCGGAGCAAGCTGAGGTATTCGATCATCTGCTGGCGGTTGACGTTGCCAGAGAACATGAACCTTAGGCACTTGGGAACCCGAAACCCTAAACACACCAGTTTGGTGCTTGTTGGGCATGTTACGCAGGGCTGTTCCAGACAAAGGATTTCTCGCTCCTTAGAAGCCAAGGTTCAGGGTACTTAAGGGCTTGGGGGACTGGGGTATAATGCAGTATACTCCTAATAAGGAGCCCGAAAAAAAAAGACTTCTATTCTATGGCTGGGAGTGTTATTTAGTTTTTTGCAGTGTCTTTTGCACAGCCCATCTCGCCTTGCGGCCTCTAGTCCCTAGCAGCCCGGCGCCCTTAACCGTAAATCCTGTAAACCCTACGCCCTGAACCTAAACCTCTAAACCCTGTATGGGTGGTTCTCTAGATTGGGGTCCCTTCTACAGTCCTTTTCAATCCTAAGGGTGACGTACTATTTGGGGAACCTAAAAAGGAACCTTAACTAAGAGAGCTACCCTATACCCAGACCCGCAGCTTCCTCAAGCATCGAGCATGAAGCGTCTACTTTGCAAGCTGCCCCGTACTGAAAAATCGGCTACTGAAGCTTAAAGCGCAACGACGGGACTTCGGTTGCCCTAGAGCCTAAACCCTAAACCCTAAACCTTAAACCTTAAACCCTAAGGGTCTTCGGGCTCGGAGTGTCACTGCGATGAAAGTTCGGGGGAGGGTGCTTTGGCGATGAGGCGCCTTAGGGGCAGCAGGTGAACAACGGCTCAACTTGTGTTATGTTGGAGACCGCACTAGCCATCTTGCCTTATACCTCTACTCTACTGGACATGCTGACGTGTCATGCGTGAATGCCTCTGCATAGTTTTGACTGTGTTGATGCCATGCACTCCGTTAACGAGTGACACGATCCTCAGCCGCAGCAGCCTCTCTAAATTCAGAAGAAAGAGACCAGGAGCTGCAGAGGTGCCACCATACAAATCTTGCTCACCGGTCAATGGACCATGCCGGGAGTCAGTTGAATAAACGGAAGACCTGTGATACAGAGGGCGCTTTTCAACATGCCGGCGGTCCTTGTAAACTCTAGACCTGTCACCTTTTCACTTGATAAGAACTGCCCCAAGCCTGCTGAAAAGCGCCCTTATTTCCCGGGCACTCGGAAGTTCCATCAGCCTTTTCAGCCGTCTGGTGCTTGGCACTCAGGAAGTGAAACTTCAAGCATTATCGCTGGCCTGCTTAAACCCTAAAACTTCCACCCGAGGCCGTTCCCGTGACCACTTATGTAAGGGCGTAGACGAAAGACAGCAGCCCGCACCGCAAACTGCATGATTTCTCTGGATGTTTCGTTCAAGAGTTGAGCAACCCTACATGGAAAGGTAACCTCCTCAGAGACGATTCGGAGCAAATCTAAAGAGTATGTACAGACACATCTGTCCTGCTCACATGGGATGTCTCAATGTGGTGGTGGGGGGCTTGATCCTGAATTGCAAAGCTGTGGGAAGATGTCGTGCAGGGCAAATGGCCGACACAACATTGAGCCATAAGCGGAAACTCCACATCCGCTGCTACACACCTGTCTCATGCAAGGATTGGCAGGGGACCGAGTTTCATCGAGTCCTCTGAACGTTGGTCTCAGGTCAAGCCTCTCAAACACAGGTGAACACACCTGATTCTGCCGCCACCGCCACCACCACCACCACCACCACCACCACTGCGACGCCGACAGTTCAAAACTACTACCACAACTGCTCTTGCTGCTACTTCTGCTGCTGCTGCTGCCACTAATTGTTTCTACTTCCCGTACCACTACCACCTACTTCTGCTCGTACTGCACTAATTAGTACGAGTACTACTAACTACGACTACGACTACG
>CAJNJA010019925.1:0-10068 GCA_905231915.1 Symbiodinium necroappetens
ACTGAGCGTGCAAAACACTGAACTCTGAAGGCAGCTTTAGGTACCTCTATAACCCTAAAGCCCTAAACCCCCAAACCCTAAACCCTCAAACCCCTAAGCCCTAAACCCCTTAAAGCCCTAAACCGCAAACCCTGAACCCTCCTACCCCCTAATCCTCAACCCGAAAACAAAGCATCTTCGGGGTTCAGACTCCTCTCACCTTCCGCGAGATCTGCAAACAGGGGGTTCCCGGGCCCCAGTGGCTTACTATAGAGGCCTCAAAAAGGGCTTAGGGCTTAGGGGTATTTCGAGGTTTAGGGGTTTATTCAGGGCTTTGCTTACCCATCTTATTCCTTGGGTCTCCTGGTCGGAGATTTACTATCCCCAAAGATCCGTTTCCAATTATTCGGGCCCTTATAATCCTACTTGAAGCATGGTTCGTGCACGCAAATAGCAGCAACAAGCACGCACATGACTTGCCACGCTTGCATACGAGTACGCCTCTGGTTTTGCTTGTTGGTTTGATGTCTTATTTCAGCCGGTCTCCTGCGAACCCAGGCATGCAGAGGACTGGTCTAAGGGTTTGGGTTTTGCCGGATTTGAAATTGGGGTTTGGGGGTTTCTATCTGATTCGATGGCCACTCTTTGCTGTGACGCTGCTGCTTTGGAGCAGCCTGCTGGGCCAGCTCCCCATCTGATACGGTTTCGAGTTTTAGGGTTTAGGGTAGCCCGCAGGTACTTCATAGGCTGCAGGTTGCAGATGTTGTGCCTCATATGGTGAAACCGAAACGCATGAAATGATAGTAACAGTCTTCCCTCATGGACGACGACCTATAAGTCCCCTGTAAACCCTACACCCTACACCCTACAGAACTCCCCTATAAACCCTACACCCTAAACCCGAAACCCTACTGCACCGGGTTCCTGAGGCCCCTCTGTTCGGCCATGGGCAACCTGAAGCCTGACAGTCTCGAAGTTGGATCCCCGACCTCGCCAAGCTTCGGTACCTCCGATCACCGAGGGCTCCACGAAGGCTAAGACTTCGAAGCTCTAAGCATCTGTTCTTCGTTTGTCCAGGATTTAGGCTTTCTTTTCTTGGTTGTATAGACCATTTAAGATTCGTACGAAGATCGTAGTAAGGAGCCCTACAAAGGCGGGTTCTTTAGGCTCCAGGGGGAAGTAACAACAACAAGCCATCAGCATGAGATCCGAATAGGAGGTTGTTGTGCAAACGACAGAGCAGTGTCCCCACGTGTGAATCGATGTGTGTGTGTGTGCTCGTCCCCTAATGCCCAGTAGACCATCCCCTTATCTCCAAGTCTATCTTTCCAGACTTTCTGACTTCGGGTTTGCGTAGCCTGGGGAGCGGGAAAAACATAGAGCAGAAGGGGACAAGCTTACGGTGGTAGGACGTCTCATCATCATGCACGTTTCGTCAACGCTGGGGATCAGTGGCGAGCGACAGCTGGCGCATGAGAAACTGGAGACTAGACATGGGAATGTAGAAACTCCAGGGAACTGGAAAGGCAGAATTTTGGCGGATTCCTATTTCACCCTCGCCGCTCCCCGCCTCACCAAGAAAAGCAAATACGCAAAAAAAACGGGTCCCGAGTTGTAACGACCCCTCTAGTTGAGCCGAGATCCCGAGAGTTATGCCTGAAGTGATGAATCTATGAATGTGATTGAAGAGCTGGTCTGGCATGCATGTGTGCACAGCGAGGTTCTTTTGACTCGGCAAGTTCGCATGGTACCTGTGACCCAACCGCAGTCCCTCTTTCTAACCCGAGTTACCTGAGGCTTACAAAAAATATAGCACACCCAAATGTATACAGAACCTAAAATGGCAGCATCCCCATTCTGCGTTCCCTAGTTTTAAGGATCCCAGAAAGTCAAGAGAACGTCCAAGCAACAGCCAGGACGAGGGTCAGGTGCCCTATGGTTCTCGCGTTTTGGAGGCTACCACAGAGGTATAGGTTTAGGGTTTAGGGCTTTAGGGTTTTAGGATTTAGGGTTTAGGGTTTAGGGCATGAATAGTCACCTATATGAGTCGTCAAGGCTCCTGATTATAGATATCCTATAGTATGCCGGAAAAGAACCCCTCTTCTAGTTATTAGGGCCTCTATGTTAGGTTTCAGCTTAGGGTGGTCTTCGGACAGGATCACAAGACAGGGGAAAGGCGCAAAGCAAAATCCTTCTCATCCTGCTACGTGATGCTACGAGGAGTTGCGTTTTTTCCTATCGGTATCGCCAAATTTACACTTATGCAAACTCCGAACGCCTTGTGAATACAGTTCTAGACCCATCACAGCAGTCAAGTACACCATACTGATTTGACAGCAGCTGAAATTGCCACACGAAGCACCGTCCGAGCTGTTCCAGCTTCTAGTGACGGCCACGCAATGTTCAGGGTTCAGAGTTCTGGGTTTGGGGTTTTGGGCTTTGAGGTCAGGATTTTCTGTTCAGAGTTTTATGGATGTTTGCGCAACAGGTAAGCATGTCTGCGAACAATGGCACAATGCTGGCCAAGGGTGTAGCATTTCGATGCTTTGTGGTCTAAAGTATAAAAATAGTTGTAGGATACTAACGTGCGAGTCTCAGAAAAAGGGACCCTAAACAGGATCCCTAATTCTAAGCTTGCTTGAACACCAGCGGGCCTTCGGTCCATCTCAAACGCCAACAGCAACGAAGGCTCTTAGGGTTTAGGGTTGGATTAGGGTTTAGGAGTTAGCAGGCTTTTTATCGGGGCCTCTATGAGGGCTCTGTAGAGGTCTGAAGTATGGGGCTTCTGGCGCTGGGTTTCAGGATCTTGGGGCAGAAGCAATCAGCAGCCCGGGACCCTAATCCGCACACAACCGAAACCTCACCCGGGTAGGTTCGTGCGCCGTTCCATGCCCCCTCCGAGCCTGGCAGCATTTCGCCCCGTTCCCTTGCCGAATCGCCCCATGAAAATTATTATGGGTCGAATCGCATGCCGAATTTAACGTGTCGCTTCAATCGGTCATCTGCCACCCGCGTGGCTACTGGTTCGATCCGAAGATGAGAATGAACGTCGCCGGCGTTGAAGTGCTCTATGGATCCCAGTTTAGGGGTTTAGGGTTTAGGCTTAGGGCACAAAGCCTGCTGCATTCCAAGTTCGTGTCGCCAAAGCCTAAACCCTATGTTAGCCGGGTCAGCCGTATGCTGATGCACCTGCCTCTAAAAAGGGTTTGGGGTTTAGAGTTTAGGGTTTAGGGGCTTGCCCTCAAAGTATATGCTGCGCCCTTACCCTTTACACTCCTGAACCCCTAAGCCCTAAGCCACTGAAAAGGTAAACCCCAAACCCCCAACCCCTCAAGAAGCCCTACACGCTAAACCCTCATCCCTAAACCCTAAATCCAACCCCTCAAGCTGAAGAGCCAATGGCACTGAAGGCTGGATGCAACCTGACAATTAGGGTGTATGTATGTATATATATATATGTGTATATATATTTATTTATTTATATTTATATTTATATTTATATTTATATTTATATTTATATTTATATTTATATTTATACAGGGCTTAGGGTGTAGGGTGAAGAACACGAAATCCTCCAACCCGAGACGCTGGATGGTAGGGATCTGAAGATTATACTCCTTCGGCGTACTAATTGAGTGTAATATTTCTGCAAAACCGAACTATTAAACAGTCTTGGCCGTATATCAGCATTAATGTTCTGAATGGATCTTGGGGAAGTGAGCGGGTAAGCCTAAACCCTAAACCCTAGCAAGCTGCCTATGGGGCTAAGGGCTTGAAGTTAAAGGTTGAACCTTTGTCCCATTTACGCGCTTAGAGAGACCCAAAAGCAGGGTAACCCAACAAATGCACCCTCGAATCCACTCATGACCTTATTTTCAAAGTTCCTTGAACCCCTCAGTAAGCCATAAGAACCCCTAAACATAGAGCAGAAATGCCCACCGAAGCCTCGACAAGCCGAAGGCCAGAACCATTGAAGTTCAAGGTGCGATTCGAGAAACTAGGGTTCAAGGTTTAGGGTTTATGGTTTAGGGCTTAGGGTTTATGGTTTCGGGTTTAGGGTTTAGGGTTTAAGGTTCAGGGTTTAGGGTTTAAGGTTTAGGGTACACAGGGTTTAGGGTATATATTTGTAAAGCGCCGGCCGGAGACGCTCCCATTGTGGCGCAATTCTACATGCCCCCGTTTCCGTGGTTCGCCTGCTGTCTCAACTGCAGTATTGCATCACCAGTCCAAAGCTCCCCCCAACCGCTGGCCCACTTTAGGGTTTCATGTAGGAACCTGATTAAGAAACCCTGGCCCTATAACCCCAATATAGTAGGATTCATATAGGTTGAATCAAAGGCAAAGGGGCTGAGGGTTTAGGAAGAAGTCTGGTCAAGCTACGCGTCCCTGCATCAGACCCCAACGTGTCCGTGGATTCACTTCCACCCAGTTAAGTCCGAATGCCTGGAATCAAGGATGCCGTAACCAAACCCTAAATCCCAATAAAGCAACCGTTGCACGCTTTAGACGAGGCTCGGGTTTTGGGAGCCAACCACCTGTTTAGGGTTTAGGAGTTTAGGGTGGAGACCCAAATTATACTAACCCTAAACCCTAATTAGTGCTTGTGGAGTTTTTGGGGCCAGGCGGGGGAAGCCGGGATTTCATGCAACGCTGCAGATATTTTCGCTCTTGGGAGCGCGAGAGAACAGCTAGGCCTTCCTGGGGCAGCCCCCTTACGGGTTTAGGCCATGATGTAAGCATCTCGATCGTCATGAGTACGCAGTGGTTACCCTACCAAAACCCCTTTTTTGTGTTGAGTATTGGTCCATATAAACTCCATACTCGGTTTTTTTAAATTAGAACCTACAACAAAGGCAGAATGTCTGGTAGATTAAGGTAAAGAGTATCTGCATCCATTCAGGGATCGTGAAGTCCCTTCTTGCAGCTAGCGTTTCGCCTCCGAGGTTCGATCCATGCGGCTCTTGCCCTAAGCTTCAACGCATCTCCTGTGGGGTTGGGAGGGGGGGGGGGTTTAGGGTTTAGGGTTTAGGGTAGGGAATCGGGTTTAGGGTTTAGGGTAGGGTTTCGGGTTTATGGGGTTTAGATTTGGGTTTAGGGTCTAGGGAGTTCGATCACAGATCAGTGTCCCTGCAGAGCTTTCTGCCTCGACGGGCTTAGCGATTGTGGTTTGGAGTATGGCCGCTGCTGATGCCAATCCTCAGCTCTCAATCCATGTCACTCTTTCGGACACCTAGGTTCAAGAACTTGTTGCTGCATAGTCTCCTTTGTAGTTCCTTTTTTGGCTTATCCGTTTCATCTTACAGCATCCTAACCATAAACATTGGCTTACCAAAAAAGGGACTGCAATGGAGACTGTAGGTAGGTCAGAAAAGTCGAAACGGGTGAGGAATTGAGGGTCCTATGATGCTGCATCAGTGAATGCTCACTCGGAATGCCGCCTTTTACTAAGCCCTAAGGGGTTTAAGGTTCAGGGCTAAACCCCAGGCATTTGACACTGAGACCTAAACCGTATAAGCTTTACCTCCTACGGCCCTAAACCCTGAACCTCTGACTAACCTTGACCATTCGATGCCGTGATGGAACCGAGAGTGGCCTCAGCTGCTAAAGACGTCTGGAGACATCGTGTGCCTGCATGAGAAGGATGCGCAGGGCTCGACTCGTTTTCACCTCTGAACAGCTTGCGGGTATGGGTTTACATACCCCTTCACCCTAAACCCAAAAACCCAAACGTGTCCTTTAAACCCTCAAACACCTGAAATGCTGCGGTTTTCCGGGCACAATAGCATTCGATGAGTAATTGAACCTGTCTCAGACCATGATACCATTAACTCTCTGGTTTCATCCCGTGGTTTTGCATGTTGCCACGAACGGTATTATGCTTTTGTGTTTCTTATTTGGGGGCTTGGGGCTTGATTCAGACAGTTCCATTTTTGTAGCTTTGGGAAGTGTTACCCCATAAACATGTTTGCTACAGGTCAGCGCTATGCAATTTACACGCTGAAGCCCAAAACCGCAATTCATGACAGAAGCTACCCCAATAGTCCCTCCATTGAGAATTCAGGTCCCTGTGTTGCAGAGTTCGGACACGCCTGAAGCTTTGCACCACGAGGTTCTTTGGGGCTCAACAGGGGGTATTAGGTTTAGGGTTTAGGGAGGTTTAGGGTTTAGGGACTGTAACGAAATTCCTGCCGAAGTCGATGCTAATGCTGATGAACGCATTACCCATCCATAATCGAGTTCCGCAAGGCAATACGTGTTGTCCACCGGCCATATGTCCCTAAAGCCCTAAAGCATAAACCCCTAAACCCCCCACTAAACCCTAAACCTTAAAGCCCCAAACCCTGAACCCCATAGCGCCCCAACTCGGAGTGGACCTGTACAAGACAGAATCAAGCAGCTTGTAGATGTGTAGTTCTCTGCATTGGGGTCTCTTTGTAAGTCCCGAAACTAGTACGGCACACTTACATAAAAGGGACCCTGATTTGGAGAACATGTCTACGTTTTAGGGATGTAGGCTTTCTCTTGTTGACTTTACTGTATGATTCGACGCTGCCTCCGGTTGTTTAGTTTGCTCTCTTGGAGTTTGTGTCTGTGGGTGCGGCTCTCGGTTCGGCCCTGGGGGTTCTGGCTGGGTTAATATGGGGGCCTTAATAATTAGAGGAGGGTTTGGGGTATATTATACTATGACTATAATAAGGAACCCCCAAAACCCAATTCTAATTATTAAGGCCCCTACATCAGGCGGAGCTGCAAAAGGATTCAATACACAGCCACGGCATGTGACTTGAAGGCTTTGTCCGGGAGGCACTTGAGACAACTGTCTGGAACAAAATGTCGGCTACTCAGCAGGCAATGCCACGTGGCATCCGTCGCCGCTGGCATCCACATTTTATCCTGATAATAAGATACCACAACCGCAGAGAAGCGTGATTCAGCAAACGCCGGCCGAAGTCGGCAAATCGAGTCAGCAAAATGCCGGCTCCGAGTCAGCAACGGCACGGCTGCATGTCGAAAACCAGGGCCCCCAAAGTCAGAAACAGCAGAGCCGAAAATCAGAAACGTGCAGAGCTCGCTTATGCAAACCCGCTGCAGCCCACGCTTTGCAGTGCACCGTAAACCTGAAAGCCCTAACTTATGCTCGAAACCCCAAATTGGTCCCCATGCACGATTCCATGCCTTGCATTGCTGCTGGACTTCTGCCTGGGCTGCTGCGGCTACCGCCACTTCTGCGAGGCCGGCCTGGAGGGTTTAGGGACTTTAAATGTGAAGAGAACGCATCAGTCGCAGTATGCACAACTGCTGGCGGTTCAGTGCTCTTCTTGCACAGAGCATCTTTCGGCTCCTGCTCTGTACGTCTTTTCCTCCCTCGAATGCATGGCGGGATCATTGTCCGACGATGATCTTGAAAGCGTGCCGACTCCTCGGCCAGTCGCGACGGCTACGGCTGAGGACAGCGATGATGATACTTTTCAAGCCACTGGGACGACAGCAAGTCAAGATGAAGGCGACAGCGACGCAGACACACCAGCTGCAAATGCATGGGACCATGCATCCGCTGTAGCCCCGACGTGGCCAGGTCCTTTCGGCTTCCCGACACATTCCTCGAGCCAAGGGAAAGAGGACTTGGAAGATGGAAGCAATCATGCCAACACTGGCCATCCGCAGTTCCTGTCCACGCATGCTGTTCATGACGGTTGCAATCCAGCACATCCAGCAGCGCAGCCCTCGGAAGTTACGGCGGGTCATGACAGCTGTCAACACTTGCCGCCTCACTCTAACTGGCCTCGAATCGCACTTGCCGCAACCATGGAGAGTCAAGTCGTTCGACGGGCGGCCGTGGAGACTTTGGCCTGGTGCATTGCAGGACAGCTCATTTCCGCAACTGTCCCGAGGACATTACGGTGGATCACGTCGCACACAGAGGCAGAGTTGTGGCAGCTGCTCCGAGGGATTGCCCGAGGTCGAGACGATGGACTGCCTGCCAACCTGTCCCTTGCAGAATTGGCTAGTTTGAGAGAGGAAGCGCACGCGTGCTTTCAAAGGGGGTTCAGGCGCCTGGCCTTGCAGACTACGCCCGGAGAACTGGGGCAGCTCCACCGCCTCGTCATGTGCGTGGAACGCGAGCTTGAAGATCTCGAGGAACAGTCTGCTCTTGGAATGTGCAGGTTGCTTGTATACTAGCTTTGGATTCCTGTCTTGTACTGCCTACCATTTGCCGAGCATGCCGTTGCGGACGGAGCCCGCCCTTTTGCATCACGGCGATTCTGCCCGAGAGATTCTCGCCTCATTTTGCGTGCGTCTTATACTGCTTGTCATTTAGCCGACCGTGCCGTCGCGGACGGTGCTCCTTCTCTTGCATGATGGCGATTCTGCGCGAGAGATTCCATTTTGCACGCCGTCGACTGTACAGACACAGAGTCTGGCGTCATTTTGCGTGCTGGAAAGTGCTTCGAAACGCGGAATGCTATACAGTGCTCTGCTCACGGCCTTCAATTTGCCCCTTATCGACAGGCTTTCTCCTGCTGAAGCCGGATGCCTCCAGGCTCGCATGCAGCGGTTTCAGGCCGCGTGGAGTCCGTAGCCTTTAACGTTGTCTACTCGGGAAGAATGGATGATCGGAGCCTTCAGGAGGCTGGGGTCCCTGTTTCATCTGCTCTCATGCCATGAAAGATGGAAGCCTGGAGTTACTCGAACAGGTTGGGGCCGTGTTCTTTCGAGGTGTCAGAGTAGGCCGGTATCTTGACGTGAAAGAACGGCTCTTCCGGGGGTCCTAGGGGGGGTTCTTTTGCTGTTCTGCGCTTTGCTTGCTGGTCGGGCTGATTCGGGAAGTCTAAACCGTTACATCCCTCGAAAGCCGACTGTTGGCCGACTTGTCCATGCGGCCCGTCATGCACAATGCTCTGGATTCGCTTCCTCCTGGTTCTGAATCGCCTGGCGAAATGCTAGAGTGCTCTGCTCGCGGGTTTCAAAGTGCCCCTTGTTCCAGGCCATGGGGGATGCCTCCAGGCCATGGGGGACGCCTCCAGGATTGCGCGCAGCGGTTTCGGGCCCTGTGGAGTCGGTAGCCGAAGTTAATCGACAAGGTTCCGGGGCCCTGTTCTTTCGAGGTGTCAGACTGGGCCGGTATCGTGACGTGAAAGAACGGGTGATTGAAGGCTTCCCAGGATCCCCGTGGTTTTCTTTTGCTGTTCTGCTGAGCCCTGAGCCTTATATAAGCACCCGACACCCTCAACCCTGTATTATACACACCCCAAGCCCCGAAAACCTGAACCCTCAACGCGGGGGGGCTCGATGCTGCTTGGCCCTGTGTTCTGACCGCGTCGCTGCCTTGCTGTCAGGTGGTGTTACATCCGGCTGCCTCTTGCTTTCGCTGCCAGCCTGGAGCTTTACGAAGGCTCGGGCGTCGTGCTGTAAGTCGCTTGTTTCGAGTAGACCACGGCAGCCAAAGAATGGAATTTGATCGGAATTTGATGCACTCCTTAGCTTCCTCAGCTCTTGGCTTGACAGAGTGGTTTCTTAGTGTTTTGCTCGTGATCCGGTCGTGATCCGGTCTTTGCCAATGGCTGCGGGTCAGTGGACTGAAGTCTCGCGTTCTGCCCTTCCTGCGAACTTCGAGGTTGGCTGGTCGGCCATGGAGACCCTCGCAGCCGCGTGGGCGCATGACAGGAACATCATTTGCAGGCAGGTGCGTGGTCGCTCCCACACCATCTATGCATATTGCATGGCTCATGAGAACTGCCGCGTCTCTTGGAGACACACCTTCACTGACAGGCAGCACGAAGTTCATAGCAAGCATGAGCCCGCAGAGCAGCCCCGGCTGGTGCGCGGAAGGCCCGTGGCTGTCCGCAGCCAGTGTCGCGCTTTGGCTGTGGATACGCCACTCCAAGCCATGCGCTCGCTCGTGGACTCGGCTGCATTGCTCCGCAGTACGGGCCAGCGCGTGCAGACGTTCTCAGGTACTAAGTGAGCCCCGGCACTTGCTTGGACATATAAGTGCATTGCAAGTAGATTATATTCCACTTGTAAGAAGGTCGTAAGTCCAATGTGGACTTATAAGTATACGTGAAAACGTGGCTACATATAAGTAGG
>CAJNJA010019926.1:0-10068 GCA_905231915.1 Symbiodinium necroappetens
CTAAACCCTAAAACCCTAAAACCCTAAACCCCAAACCCTAAAACCCCTAAACTCCAAAACCCCTAAACCCTAACCCCTAAAACCCTAAAACCCTAAACCCCTAAACCCTAAACCCCTAAGCTCTAAAACCGCAGGTGACCCAGACCAGGCCCAGCGAGGTCAGATCCTGAAAGGGAAGATGGTCTATAGCATGGGTTTAGGGTTTAGGGTTTAGGTACAAAGCATAGGAAGAATATATTACAAATTAATGCAGTACCTAAACCCTAAAACCTATAGAGTATCTAGTATATGCCCCGGACCCTCCAAGTAAGCCCTAAACCCCTAAAACCCCCTAGAACCCTAAAACCCTAAACCCTGAACCCTAAACCCCTCCCCCCGAGTTCCCACCACCGTATATGTCGTGCTGCTTCGGTTTCTGCGCGGCAAAGGCGTGCCGCGAGGCGGCCGGGTCTCACGGCATCGGCGCGTTCTCGAGCCACATGCTGCGCATTTTCTTGCGTGTCGATGTGTACTTTGAGGGGTCAGAGTGGCATGGGTTTAGGGTTTAGGGTTCAGGGGATGCGACAACGAATTTCAAAACCTGTAGGTGCAAGCAAATAGTTGTCTTCGAAACAGCAGAAGCGTTTGCATACTCTAAGCCCCAACTGTGCTGCTCTTTCTTAGTACCTGGTGGCTTCAAAATTAAGCCCTTCCTATCGTAATGCTATACTAACAACCCTAAGCCCTCAACCCTAAACCCTAGACTCTCAAACCCTAAACCCCTGAACCCGAAACCCTAAACCCTTAACCCCTAAACCCTAGACCCTAAACCCCTAAACCCTTAACTAACAAGCTCAGCCCTGACTGTAGACACTGGCTCTGGGCTCCGCGCTGCTAGCAGAAAGCACATCCGAGTTTCAAGTGTGGGTTCGAGAATCAAGATTAAGCTACAGGAAACTACAGGTGGGGAGTTTAGGGTATACAGGGTTTAGGGCTTTTAGGGTTTAGGGTTTAGGGTTTTAGGGTTTAGGGTTAGGGTTTAGGGTATTAAAGGAGACTACAGGTGGGGAGTTTAGGGTATATAGGGCTTCTATAAGGTATATAGACCTTCGAAGAGGCCCCCCTAACGGTAACTACCCACCTGAAAATGTCCTAGACTATGGGTAGGCTTGTTTAGGGTTTAGAGTTTGAGGGTCCAGGGGTTTGGGGTTTAAGGTTTATGGTTTAAGGTTCAGGGGTTTAGGGTTTGAGGTTCAGGGGTTTAGGGTTTAGGGCTGAGGATTTACAATGTTTTGTGGTTTTAGGGTCAAGAAAGACTCGGTTCGAAGGCTAAGCCCTTCGGGCATACGGTGTATGCCAGTGTATGCATAGATTATAAGATATAGTATAGGGGCCGTGCTGGAAGGCTCAGGTGACTTCGCAGACCGGTGAACAGCAGGGTTATGAACAGGATAGCCCGGCTAAGCCCTGAACCCTCAACCCTCAACCCCAAAACCCCAAACCCTCAAACCCTAAACCCTCAAACCCCAAACCCTCAATCCTAAACCCTCAACCCCAAACCCTAAAACCCCAAACCCTCAACCCCAAACCCCAAACCCTCAAACCCTGAAGTCGGCAGCCCCACTTCGGGTACCAACAACTCCAACCAAAACCTGCCCCCCAAGGGCTCCTGACCGCTTCAGAAACCTGGTACAGCCTACCCATAGGCTCCACCGTCTAGGGTTTAGGGGTTTAGGGTTTCGGGTTTAGGGTTTATAGTGCTTGGGTTTAGGATTTAGGGCTTAAGGTTTAGCTTACTTCCCCAACAAGCCAGGGACGTAAAAGGTTAAGCTTCCAGATTATAGCGAAATTATCAGAACCCCCAAAAAAGTTTAAAGCTTAAAGGTCGGGTATCGGGGAACTAAGATTTTGGGGTTTCTATTGAGGATCCTGTCAGGTAATCTGAAAAAGGAACCACTATGGCATATGGAGCCTATGGGTAATCACATCATGTAGGTGCGAGCGATGCTTCGTGAGCTGGTCTTGCGGCGAGCGCGCCCAAGCTAGATTGGTCATTGCTTGGCGCTACGTCATAGTTCCAGCAGAGCATCTCAGTGCTACCTGGCACTCTGGTTCGGAGCACCAAGAACCGGGAAGGTGTCAAACCGCGGCTGGCTAAATCCTGAGTCCTATTCTTCCGTTTAGAGATTGAGGGTTCCAGATGGTTTAAAATTGAAAATGTCCCTACACTCGGCGTTGCTATCGTCTTGCCGAGGCCCGCCGCATTCTTCCAGCGGTTGCGGGTGTTGTCAGTCGTCCATGTAGAGGTTGTAGCACAGCCCTGTGTCCACGAACACCGACATTCAGCAGCGCACGGAAGCTCGAATCTTGACCAAGGAGGAACTCGCACGGCAGCTACGGGACCTGAGTTTCATGGCAGTGGCTAGCTATCCATTGCGATCGAGACTGTCATGGTCCTGGTTGTTATGATCACGATGGTCATGGTACGTAATGGTGAATATCATGACCTGACTACTGCCCCCATACAGTAACAGCCCATAATAGGGGTACTATTTCAAGGCCATATACAACTATAATTCACTGTATTCTACATTCCAAATATTAGTTAAAAGTTACTGAGTGGTTGCAGTATCCAAATCATGCCTCTTATTGTTGTGGACACTCATATTTGTCACAATATCTTACTTCCCCAATAAGCCAGGGAAACCAAAAGGTTCAGCTTTCAGATTACTACTAATGTATACGAACCCCCCCCAAAAAAAAGGTTGGGTATTGGGGAACTCAGTTTATATCATCAACCGTAGAAACCTGACGTCCCCTACACCCTAAACCCTAAAGCCTAAGACGACACCCGACTAGATCCATAGTCACAATGTAGAGCTCTGATGAATCAGCCCCTCTCATTCAACAAGGATTGTAACAGCGATTTAGGGTTTAGGGTTTAGGGGTGTAGGGTTTATGGTCTAGGTTCCCCAGTAAACGCGGAGCGTAATAGTAAGGGTACCCCTTTTCCGCATATATTCGGCTTTACTAAGGAGACCGCCATATAAAAAGGGCAAAAGGGTACTACTGCGGAACCTAGTCACTGATCAGAGGTCGACGGTGTTGTTCTGTTTTGCCATTGTGGCCAGCATCATAATCCGTAGACCCCCTACACCCGAAACCCTAAACCTCAGGTAGATGCACGGTTCGACCTTTAGGCAGTGAGGTTCTGCAAAGACTTCGTGGGTTTCGAGCTGAGATGAATAAAGAACGAAAACGATTAGAATAAGGTCTGGAGGCCCTGGGGTTTAGGGTTTAGGGCTCAGGGGTTTAAGGCTTTAAGGCTTACTGAGTTCTTGTTAAGGGACTTAATTAAAGTTACCATTATAAGGAAACCATAGTATTTACTGTAGATCCCTATTATGGTAACTTAAACTAAACCCCTTAACAAGGACCGGGATAAGGTCTTGAGGCGCATTATAACTAAATGGGGAGGGGACTGTCAAGTAATACTACTATACGCATGTTCCGACACAGAATAGCTAGCGTCTGGAAAGTGTAGCTTCGTAATCTTCGTAAACATTGGGCCTATAAGTGCAAAATGATTCCGGAAGTTAGATGTTGAACACCCAGCCCTAAACCCTAAACCCGGTAAATCTTCCAAGCATCTAGGAGCATGGTTCGTTTCTGGCGGGGGCTACAGGGGCCCAGTGCCGAAGCCGCAACTCCGAAGACTCGAATGTTTAGGGTTTAGGGTTTAGGGGTTTAGGGTTTAGGGCTTTAGGGGTTTAGGGCTTTAGGGGTTTAGGGTTTAGGGTTTAGGGCTTAGGCCCCTCCAAAGGACATTCAGCCGCCAAGCGGCCCCAGCCGGAAGCAGATGTCCAAACCAAGGCGAACCTCTTGACCTCTGTCCCTCCGGCCTGTGCTCAAAGGCCACCGAAATGAGATGCTTGCTTCACCAATAGGCCAGGGAAATTAAAGGTTAAACTTTCAGATTACTACTAAATTATAAGAACCCCAAAAAGTTTGAAGGTTGGGTCTTGGGGAACTAAGGATAGGGGCTTTAACGATTAGACTGGGCTAGGGGGGGAGATATTGTACCATGACTGCACATGGACACGAAGGGGTACGCCTGACTATTGCGAAGTCTTCAGACCTCTACTTTCCAGTTTGCGCCCCTAAACCCTAAACCCTTAACCCCAAACCCTAAAACCCAAACGATAAACCCTAAACCGTAAACCCTTAACCCCAAAACCCAAACGATAAACCCTAAACCCTAAACCCTTAACCCCAACCCTAAAACCCAAACGATAAACCCTAAGCCCCAAACCCTAAACCCTTAACCCTAAAACCCAAACGATAAACCCTAAACCCTTAACCCCAAACCCCAAAACCCAAACGATAAACCCTAAGCCCTAAACCCTTAACCGTCTCTCCAAGCATCGCCTGCAACTTGGGACCCTAAATTCCCACTGCCCTTGGCCCATGCATGTGGGGTAGTTCTCTAGACTAGGGTCCCTTTCTAGGTCCCCAAAATAAGGTTGATGGTATAATTCCTGCATCACCCATAATAAGGAATATACCATAATTCCCAGAGTTTAGGGTCCTTAAGGTCATGCTGGATTTATACCATCAACAGTAGAGTCCCTTTCTAGGTCCCCAAAATGAGTACGGCCCCCTTTTTTAAAGGACCCTAAAAAGGGACCAAAATTTAGAGAACTACCCATATGGCTGTGAAAGCCACAGACCTGGTCTGTTTATGGAACCAAACCGCTCGCGCCAAATGCAAAGCTTAGGGTTTTAGGGTCTGGGTTTAGGGTTTAGGGTTTAGGGTCAAGTTGTTGGTACCACTTGAACCCTGAACCGTCATAAACCCCAAATCCACATGTCGAACCTCCAAACGTTGACAAACCCGGAGGCACTAGCAACAACTACCGAACATACACCCCTAAACCCTGGACGTGCCCAGCTCCACTGTCCTCTGCCACCTTCTTGGCAGGCTTGACGTCTTCCCACGATGCCGGCCGCTTCTTGCCCTTCGCCGTCCACTTCTGCCCGGCCGGTGGTGAATGGTGCCCGGCCGGAGGATGGTCCGCCCGGAAGTATGGGGGTTCTGTGACAGGGAAAAATTTCCCTGAGCTGGCGATGCCGCCGGGGCATGGACATTTTGAAAGCTAACGTCCTTAATCATCCTTCAATCTACAGGCTCCTTCATTACGGGCCCCTCTAGTCACAGTAAAGAGCCTCTATGCTGTGGGGAGTAGTCTACATGGCGGATGTCTGGAGTCTTTCGGAACCCTGAATCACAATCCAAATCTTACACAAACCCCTCCTCCATATAATGTAGGAGCCCAAATAATTACCTATGCTATTTTGGGGGTTCTTTCTTTTATTTATGGTATCATATCCCCTAAAACCCTATTCTAATTATTAAGCCCCCTATATTAAAGCACCGCCCTAGACCCCAAACCCTAAAGACCCGAATCTTGAAAAACGCACTCCTAAGTCAGGCCTTTGCCAGCGCGTGGTTGCGGAGCAGCGTTCTTGTCGGAAGGGTTTAGGGTTGAGGGTTTAGGGTTCATAATATAGGGCTCAGAATTGAGGGTTTAGGGCTTAGGGCTGGCTGGCTGAGAGTTTGGGGCATCGGGTTGAGGGTTCAGGGCTTTGGGCTTCGAAGAAGGCTGAGAGCAATCTGAGGTTTTGGTCTCTTGGGGTATAAAACGCTTAGGGTCTAGGGTTTAGACTTTAGGGTTTAGGGGCTTGGGGTCTAAAGGGTTTATGGGTCTAGGGGTTTGCTTCGGGGATGTGGTATATAGCTCGTAAGTAGGTCGCCACCCCGATGAAAGGCCCTCAGAGTCCAAGACTCAACATATTAAAGCCCCAGAGACCCTTCAAAACTTAACATAGGGGCCTGCCTTAATAATTAGAATGGGGCTTTGGGGATTCCTTACTCTTACTTCCCCAGGCCAGGGAAATCAAAAGTTAAACTTTCAGACTGCTCCTAAAATATATGAACCCAAAAAAGGATTAAAGCTTAAAGGTTGGACATTGGGGAATTAAGTATTCTCATTATGGCATCATAGACCCCCCAAAGCCCTATTCTAATTCTTAAGGCCCCGGCATGACCTCTACCGTGCCCCTTGGGCTTTGAAGGTTATGGCAACCCCGAACCCTATCCCGGACTGCCGGCAACCCCTGACCATCAGCGTCGAGGGTTTAATTGTGAACAAATTGTTTAGGTTGGGACGGTTTAGGGTTTAGGGTTGAGAGTTTAGGTTGGGTACTGCCCCCCCCCCATACAGTAACAGTCTGCAATAGGGATAAGTATTAAGGGCCTTCAATATCCGTATTATTGAATATTACTCAACTGTTACTGAGTGGGGGCAGTTTCCAGGGCTTAGGGTGATAATTACAATAAGAATAAGGAAATATGTTCACATCATACTTTACATATAAGATGAGTGTAATTTTTTGAATATATACTCGAATACACAGTATATTCTTTAAGCAACCCCTAATCTAACCAAAGAAGTCGACCAACTGTCACTGAATGAAAGGTAAGATTCCTAGTCTAGTTTAGTTTAAGGAATATCCCTACTTGAGGGGCACATTGGAGCCGCACTCCTATGCAGTCACGTAAAGCCTTATTAAAGGAACCCCTGTACGGAACTCTGAAACCCTAAAACCCCTAAATCCTAAACCCTCTAGAACCCTTCAAAGGAGCCTTTAAAGCAACCCTAAAACCCTACCCTTTCCAGGAACCCCTAAAGGAACCCTAAAACCCTACCGTTTAAAGGAACCCTTAAACCCTAAAACCCCTCCCCCTTTTCTCTGAACCCGAGGCAAAGCTGTCTACAGCCAGAGGAGTCTCATGGAATCAATACCGATAAGTTAAGCACACATGCAACGGATTGAACTCGGAGATTTAGGTTTTAGTGTTTAGGTTTTAGGGTCCCGGTCTTTATAACTATAGTTACCCTACTTATAACCCCACTTACAACAACCCATGAGCCTCCAAGTATGTAAGCCCTTGATGAGAAATGAATCAACTGTGCTCTGGCGCACAGCGACACGGTGCTTGAGCTGTCGTCATCGTTCGCGGCGGCCTCACACAATGTCGGCTGCTTCTGGCGCACGTAGCTGTGCTGTCTTTTGATGCCTGTTGGTCCTGCCTGCTCACAGAGGAAGCGACGGAAGCGCTTCAGCCAAAAGCCGGGCTCCTGTCGCAGATGTTGCATTCTCACTGTCCCGGCTCTGATAAGGTCTCCTCAGGTCCGGCACTTCAGGCTCCAGCACCTTCGGGACCTGACGGAAACATGTCTAAGATATGTCATTTCTTGTGAAGCGTCGGCATTAAGCTCCCAACTTCGGAGCGTTTGAAGGCCAGAGGCACTGTAATCATGAATGCTGTTCTGGAATTCTATCGTCCGAGTGTGCTGAGAGCACGGCTTCCGCAAGGAAAGTCACTGGGACCTTTGAAGCAATAGTGCTGACTGTGCCGAGAGCACGGCTCTCTCGCGGAAGGCCTTCGGGACCTTTATCGATACCTATTTTGTGAAGGGTCCCACTAAACTCAATATTCAACTTCCAGGCCGAGAGGTTTGGAGGTCTAGGCGATTAGACTCTTCGGGTTTAAGCTTTAATTAGGGGTTTACGGTTGAAGGTTTAGGGTTTAGGGTTTAGGGACTTCAATTCGGGGTCTACAGTTGAAGGTGTAGGGGCCCTGTAGGGGTTTGGACTTTTAGAGCATAGCCTTGAACCCCACGACCCTACGACCCCAAGGGCCCCCGAATGACGCCTCAAGGTAGGGGCCCTATACCCTTATATTTGAATGCCTATATGGTATATGAACCCTAAACCCCTTTTAAGGGTTTAGGGTTTAGGGTTACGGCACATGAACCCTACAGCCCCTTTAAAGGGTTCGTTTCAGTCTCTAAGGTACTGGGCGAACTTCCCAGACAGCCTAATACCCCTTAATTAAGGAATATACCTTAAATCATAATATTAATGCCCCTATAATTTAAGGTATATTCCTTATTTCAGGGGTATTAAACCCTATAAAACCCTTAAAGGAGCCCTTAAAGGAACCCTTAAAGGTTTTCCTTAGTCCTTAATTAAAGGGTATTGGGCTCTTTGGCTTCGGGTCCTCGAGGTCTCAACAATGTGGCGCCGTCGTCCGATGCTGCTCTAGGAGGGCGCCTCGCAGAGGTTGAACTTAACAGAGGCATGGGTTTCGGGTTTAGGGTTTATTTTTTAGGGTTTAGGGTGTATTTTTTGGGGGTTTAGGGTTTAGGGTTTAGGCTTTATCTGTTAGGGTTTAGGGTTTGGGGTCTTTTTTTAAGGCTTAGGGTTTGTTTTTTAAGGTTTAGGGTTTTAAGTTCCAAGCTTTATTTTTGAGGGTTTAGGGTTTAGGGTTTTAGAGCATCATAGGGGCCTCAACAAGTAGAAGAAGGGTCCAGGGATCTGGAGGGGTTTAGGGCTTAGTAGTTTTGGGATAGTGTAACTGCATATTTAGTTATATATGTTGTGGGGACGAGAAGGGGCAACTAGTGATTCCGACCGAACCCCCCTTAGTAGGCTTCCTGGATCAGAGGGGTGTACGTGGGACCTAAACCCAAAGCCCTGAAGCCTAAACCCATCTTTTCAATATCTTGGTTGCTGAGCGGTTAAGGCTTATGTAGCTGTTCTAATTGTGGTAGAATCATATTGCCCCAATGAAGTTCTAGAGCTACCTACTTCCAACGGTGTTCGGCTAAGGGCTCAACCTTTGAAGCCTCTAATCGTCAAGCCCAGGAGCTGACTTTGGGCGCCCAACCGTTCCCCTTGACAAGGGGTTCGAAGTGGGTCAGTAAAGAGCTGCACGGCCCTAGACCCTAAACCCTAAAAATCGATACCCTGTCCTAACATGTATAAAGCCCAAACCCTAAAAACCAAAAACTATCCTAAAATCTAAAAAGCCTAAACCCTAGAATTTATACTCCATCCTAAAATCTAAAACCCTAAACCCTAAAGTTTATACTCTATCCCAAACTCTAAGTACAAATCTTAAACCCTAAAATCTATACACCCTAAACCCTAAAATCTACAGATCCTTAAAAGTAGGTGCCCCATGCAGTATACCGTGGATCCCTATATGGTATATGAACCCTAATCCTAAACCCTAAACCCTAAACCCTAAACCCTTAGCCCTAAACGCCAAACCCCAAACCCTAAATTATATTAACCCTAAAAAACTCTTAGGGTTCTTGTCGCACTTAGGGTAGGGCCTGGACAGTGATGCCAGGGTTCCTTGAAGAGGTCTTTACAGGGCCCTTGCGCCCTAAATAAAGCCTAAACCCTCAACCCTTAAAGGACCCTTAGACTCAGACCCCAAGTACACCCTAAACGCCAAATTCAGGAGCTCTGATACTTGGAGGGTCGAGGGACTTAGTAACTATAGTTATTTTATAGACTTATTATAAGTACCATAACCCGAATCGGGATCCATTTAAGGGTACTTCTAACTCCACTTAATCTCTACTTACTAAGTCCCCTGACCCTCCGAGTAATGGTTACTACACGGGCTGAATGTAGGGCAGGGTCTCTGACAGTCAGGATTGCATTTAGGGTTTCGGGTCTAGGCGTGAGGATTTAGGATGTCTTTTTTTTTCAACAGCTTCGCGCATCTTGCCCAATACAGCACATGAATGACGCGCTTCGGCGCTTTGGAGGGTTGACGGAGCGCTGATTAAAACAGCCTGAGTCTTGCACCACGTACTATCATGTCATTCTGTTGATTGCTGGCTACCTATTGGCGGTACTGAATATAACTGAGTTAAAATTATGTAGCCATTGCTGACGCGGGCGTCCGACTCTTCTACGATTGTGACGCCCAGCATTGGGAAAGTCAGGGTAGGCGCCGGGAATTATTTTTGTGAATATCTTATGGATTTCTTATGGTTCAGTTGTTTTCCCCGTTTACGATTTTGATACGGTTCTGGTTGCGATTTCAATACGGCTACGCGGGAAAGCACGGCTCGGAAAGCAGCTCGGCTGCAAGTCCGAAGACCACATCAAAAACATAGCAAACACATCAAAACCCGTCCTGGAGGAGGCTGGAGACGAATC
>CAJNJA010019928.1:0-10067 GCA_905231915.1 Symbiodinium necroappetens
CCCCCGCGCAAGGTAGGTCGGCCGGTGGCCCAAATCGACCACCCCAGATAACTTGTAATTAAGAAAACCAAAGATCCAAGGGAAATCCCAAACCCACGCCACGCCTGAAGACTAGAATTCAATTTGAGAGGCTTCATGAGACGCGGGTTGCCATTAATCGTGGGGGTTTTGCGAGGTTTTTCAGTGCCCAGGGGGGGACTTTTGTGGAAGAGGCCAGCGCCTTTGACACATGACATGTTTTCAGCCAGATCTGCGGCCTGCGCGGGATGCCTTTAATCAGGGGGGGTTTAGAAGACGGTTGGTCTAAACCCTAAACCCTAAAACCCTGAACCCTAAATCCCCTAAACTCTAAGCCTTGAACCCTGAAGCCTGAACCCCTAAACTCTAAACCCCGAAACTCTAAACCCTGAAGCCTGAACCCTAAACCCCTAAACTCTAAACCCTGAACCCTGAACCCCAAGCCCCTAAACTCTAAACCCCTAAACTCTAAACCCTGAAGCCTGAGCCCTAAACGCCTAAACTCTAAACCCTAAACCCCAAACCCCTAAACCCTAAACCCATAAAGCCACCCCAAACCCTAAACCCCTGAACCCTCAAACCGACGACTCCGAAGCCTGGCCAGGGGCTACCTTTCCAGTGCCACTTCTGTACATTCAGGACGGCTTGGAGTATAGGGTTTAGTGTTTTAGGGCTCTAGGGGTTTAGGGGTTTAGGGTTTAGGGGTTTAAGGTTTAGGAGTTCAGGGTTTAGGGGTTAGGGGTTTAGGGTTTGGGGTTTAGGTGTATGGTGTAGGGCCACCTTCAGGACGGCTTTGGGCCTTGTTTTGTCAGGTTTTACAACGTGTTTTTTTGACAAAGGTTCTCTGAGATCATGGAATTTCCGTAGGTTAGTGCGGCGTGTTTTTCATTTGAAGGCTTTACCTATAGGCTCCACATTTAGGATCTTACAAGGTAATCCCAAAAAGGAACTACTATGGAGCCTCTGGGTATAGGGGTTTACAAAGGGTTCCACCGGGGTCTGTATTCGCGTCTGTGGGATCCTGGGAGGGCTACCTCAGACCCAGAATTTGGACAAAAGTGGGGCTGCAAAGATCAGCATCTCCCGGGGCCTTTAGTTTTGAGGGTTTGAGGGTTTGTGGTATATAATATAAGAGCATATAGTGTAGGGCTTCGTTCTCTTTGCCAGCACCGAGCAACTCCTAAACTCTAAATCCTACAGCAAAAAACCCCCAAACCCTGAACTCTCAGCCCTAGGCCCTAAACCCCAAATTGAGTTGAGGCGTCTTGAGTCCTTCACCCTCCCGTTCGACTTCTAACGTTAGTGTGGCTTTAGGATTTAGGGTTTACCTGGACCCTGAAGAACCTACCTTGTTGGGGTTCCTTATTATGATTTCCTTATATAATTCCTCAAAAAAGTAGGGTCTTTAGGGTCCAGGTAGGGGTTATTTAAATTCAGCAATACATCCTCCCGAATTCCACTTGACAGCAAGTAGGCAACGTAGGCTCCAATAACCCCAAACCTCAGATTCCCGAACTCAAAAACCGCCCTAAGCCCCACATCGCAAACCCTGAACTCCTACTGGAAACCCGCAGAAGCATACTTAAGGGGTCCTGAGACTTTGTAGCTAGGGCCATGATTAGCGCAACTATACTTACAAGTACTTCTATCCCCCAATTAAGTTGCCTCTAACCTGGTTTTACAAAGTCTCATGATCCTCCACTTGGGGGGGTTTCCAAAAATAAGGGACCCCAATATAGTACCCTAAATAGTAGGATCTTTATTATAAGGACCCCAAAATAAGGTACCCCTTAATTTTCGGAAAGTCTCCCCTAAACCCTAATTAAACCCTAAACCCTAATTTTCGGAAAGTCCCATTTAGCTTTAAACACCCAGAAGCGCAGGAACGGCACAGGCAAGAAGATCTTCTGGTCCTCGCCTCAGGGCAGCTTCGGAGATCCCTCAAAGAAGGAATCCGAGGGTTTAGGGTTTAGGGGTTTAGGGTTTAGGGGTTTAGGGGTTTAGGGTTTAGGGGTTTAGGGTTTAGGGTTTAGGGTTTAGGGTGGAAGCCCTGAAGTTGGAAACCCAAAAGCCTCAATCCTTAAGAGTGGTAGATCGAGAATCCCAGCACGAATTGTCCTTAATCCGGTTTCCAAGTTTTTTGGGGGTTGACTATAGGGTCGTGGCTTAGTGGGGTGTGGGGTTTCGGGTTCAGGGTTAAGGGAAGCGAAAAAACCGTGTGTGCGGCTCACGCTCGAAAGCCTGTGGCCGCAGAATGTGCTTCGAAGGCTGCTCTGCAGAAGTAGGCCCCCTTTGCGCTCCTTATCGGTGGCAGCACCTGAACTTGTCGGAAATTCCAAGTTTTCGCAACCCGAAGCCAGAAGCTGTTTTGGTCCTCGACTTTGAAGTCTGCTACAGAAAGATGAAAGAATAGTATGATGGTGATTTGATTCTGCTGACGATCATGATGATGGTGGTGATGATGCAAAACTGTACTACGGTGATGGATTTGGTGATGATGACGAGGACTGTGATGACCATTAGGAGGGTTTTGTGGTACTGTTGTCGTCATGGTTCGTCCGATTCTTCTACACTCTTTCAAAGCCTTAAACCCCAAACCCTGAAACCCTAAACCCTAAACCTGAAACCTTAAACCCTAAACCCTAAACCCTAAACCTGAAACCTTAAACCCTAAACCCTAAACCCCAAACCTTTACTCGATATGCCTCCGACCCCCAATCTTCAAACCCAACTCCTCCCCTCTTGCACCACAAACTCCAAAACATGCCCTATACATGCCGAATGGGACAAGTCCTACAGCCTAGGGTTTAGGGTTCAGGGTTTAGGGTTTAGCTAAATCCTGGACCCTAAAACTCCACACCCACTTGAGCCTAAGTCAATGCCTTTCGCCACCCTAGGCGCTGGGTGCCCTACGCGGCCGCGCAGAAGCTTCAGCGTTTCGTCAACCTCGGAGAGGACCGGCATGGGGATGATACGGAAGCCTGAAACGTTGGTATATGTATATTTGTATATATATATATACATATACATATATATATATATACATATACATATTACAATTCCTTGCAAGGTTCTGTAGCAGATCTACACTATCTCACACCCCAAAACCCCGTTCCAACTACTATTCAGGAGGCTTCACCAGAGAGACTCCAGTTTCGCGAGAGTTTGACAGGTTTGGTTGAAGCTCGCAGACTTGGAGTCGCGCGTTTTAGGGACTTACGCCATGTTTAGAGATTAGGGTTTGCGGCTTAGTGGCTGAGGGTTTAGGGTTTAGGGTGAGTGCTTCGCCATTGTTTTTGACGTTTTTTGACCTTTCATATGATTTTTTGCCCTTTGAAATTGTTGTTCATATTTCCGGTGCACCGTCACAGAATCCAGTTCGAAGGTGTGGGGTGCTAAACCAGCTGAGCGCAAACTTGCCTCCCGTGTCACTGCGAAGCACGGGAAGAGTGCTTTCCGAGCTCGGAGGCCGCACGAATACTGTTGTCTAGTTAAAGCCTCACCCACAAGGTGAGCAAATTTTAGGACGAGGGAACCAAGCAACTCGACTTTCAACCCTACGCCGGGGAGCCGAAAAAGACCCTATGGAAGCTTTAGGGTTTAGGGTTTAGGGTGCAGGGTTTAGGGTTTTTGCTTCCATGCCCCCCACCAACGCAGGCCACGGCGGACGAACGCTGGGCGAAGTATGCGTTCCAGCACCTTGGTATGGACTCGGTTGTTATATAAATTAAGTAATATGGTCTGAAGGTGCGCTGACGATTTGTGCTCAGGAAATTTGTGAGGCAACTGTTAGTGCTTCAGAAGCCGAGTTATGGCCCCCAAACTCAGGGAGGACCTAAATGCCAACAGCAGCTTGCAAGCAGAAGCAGGGTTTTGGGTTTAGAAGCCGCAGCAGTAAGCTTCAACATGAAGGACAGTAAGCCTGCACTAAAGGGTTTCGAGGTTTTAGCTTGAGGCATCCAGTTCCAGGTGGTTCGGGGATTTCGGAGTCAATGCTTTAAGGGAGTCTGCTCGGGTTTCTGGTAGTTGCTAGTGGTGATGAACAAGATTTGGTTACTGTGCCTTGGCTCAGCTCAACATCGAGGGTTTGCTGGTTCTGTGGTGTCGAAGGTCAGCGTTTAGGGTTTAGGGGTCCGTAAGGGTTCAGCTGTATGGATTGAGTATGACCCTACACCCTAAACCCTAAACCCTAAACCCTAAACCGTATCGTTTTCATAGGTAGAAAGAGGGGCCGAAGTGCCCAGCTCATAGCAGGAACTCTGGCCAAATGTCTGGATCCCTTCAATTCACTTTAGTTCTGATTTGTCGTAGCTAGTGCGGCTAAGACTTCTCTTCTGCCCGTCCTTACCTCCAGCGCCACCGCCACCGCCTCCTGAATTTCTCTAGCGATTGTTCGCATTGACTATATCGCGAGGACATGTACAGTTATCATGTGCTCTCTATCAATGTGCTTGAACTTCCACTGCTGCTGGCGGTGCTACTGCTCTGCCCTATTGTTCGTCGCCTCCAAAACCCAAAACCCTAAACCCTTAACCCTAACCCCTAAGCCCTAAAACCCCTTAAATTACAAAGCTCCCTCTGTAAGGTTTGTTCGTTGGAGGCACATGCCTGGCTCCAAACCCGAAGCCCCGGAATCCTACACCTCGGGAATAACACCACACCCTAAACCCCGAACCCGAGGAAAGAGGGCGTGGTCCAGTTCCCGCCCACGGAGACGGCGCTTCTGATTCTGCTGCGCCGCTGCGGCGCTGGCCTCAGTTCGATTTGGGTTTAGCGATTTAGGGTTTATAGAGGGTTTAGCGTTAAGTCCCAAGGGCCCTTTACTAGAGCCTTGGCCTTGATGGTTCTGAATCGTCGGGCTTTTATGGAGTTTTAGGGTATCATAGAGGGTAGTTGGGGGGTCCAGGAGATGCTCTTTCGGGTTTGAGGTCATGCGTTTTGGGGTGTTTAGGATGTTTCTGGCTTTAGGTTTTGCGTTCCCAGGGTCCCTTCAGAAGTCGGTAAAAGGTCACAGACTGTGTTGTTCCTTTTAACAGGTAGCACAGGTTTATCAGCGTTTGAGGTTTACGGTATGTCCCCCCAAGAGCGGAGCCATGCATGTATCAGCATGCACAACATATTGTTTCCTCACGCCTGCATCATGTCGCTGGATGGCCCAATTTGGCTTTCCACTGGGGTTTCATGAGCCCAGCCCCATAAACACCCCAAGCTTCGACGTTTCCACTCCCAAAAGTCAGGCCCGAAACCCCCAAACGAAGTTTTAACAGGGCAGCTAAGGCCCTGTAAGATGCCAAGGCCTCCAAGGCAGGCTCAAAACCTTTAGACGGCCCTGGACGCCACTTCCTCAATCCTAACTACCTATAAGACCCTGAGTCCTAATCCTGACACCCTGGTAGATCTGCCTCACAGTTGATGATATACATCCTGCATTAACTCCATAATAATGAAGTAATAGACCATAATTCCTATAGTTTAGGGTCCTTAAGGTAATGCAGGATTTATATCATCAGCCGAATGAAATATCGTTATTAATTTACCATTATTGCCCTAAACCCTAAACCCTATAAACCCTAAACCCTTAACCATAAACCCTTATGGCCCCGTCGCAGAACCCTTACAGAATCTTTGACGGAGCACCTATTCCCGGGAGCTCTAGGCCCCAAACCCTTCATGGGTAGTTCTCTAAAGTAGGGTCCCCTGTTGGGGTCCTTTTTGATAAGGGCGCCGTACTACATTGGGGACCTAGAAAGGGTAAGAATTATAATTATAATAAGCAAGTATGTGATAGTGTAACTAACTATAGTTACCTTAATAAAAACTCGAGCTACCTAGTCTCATAATCCTTTCAGCTCAAGCATCGGCATTGCCGGATTTGGGAGTTTTCGCTAATCACTAATCTCATGCAACCCGAAAGTCTCCAAACCCCAACGTCATAGCCCTTGTGTTAACAGGGAAAAATTCAGAAGTTGTTTTGGTACATAACTATTTTTTATGGGGCTTTCCGGGGAATGCTCTGTGATCACAAAAATTCTCGACCTTAAACCCCAGCCCGGAACCCGCAGTTTACATCCTTCACCCAAACCTTAAACCCTGAACCCTAAGCCTAAACCCTACCTTGCATTCCAAGACCAAAAAACTCCCTCCCGCGTCAGCCCAAACCTTGGAACGAAGACTTGAGACCTACAAGCCGCAAACTGACCTCTCAGGTATCGATGTGGAGAAGTTCGGCACTGGCAGGTATCGCACAATGAAGGAGTTCTGGCTGGACCTCACCGCCAAGGACATGGGGGTTTAGGGTTTTAGGGTTTAGCGCTTAGGGTTTAGATTTTAGGGTTTAGCGGCCAAGGGTTTAGGGGTTTAGGCTTTAAGCTGTGTTTAGTTATAGCAAAATGTAAGGCTTCTTTAATGGACTTGACGAAGCACACATTGGGGTGTAGGATTCCCTACAACCTCATCTGTTTGCCATGCAGGGGTTAAAATAAGGATTTGAATAGGATTCCCTGAACCCCTAAACCCTAAACCCTATAATCCCTAAGCCCGACACCCTAAGCCCTAAACCCTAAACCCCATAAGCCCTAAACCCTACTAGAAAGAAAACCCGAGACTGGCACGAGACGCTTGGATGTCGGGGTTGGGAGTTCACCGGATTTCGGACTTCCCTAAGACTCCAAATAGCCCCAAAGTAGGTACTATTGGTCGACTTTACATCCCGCTCTAAACCGTAAACCCTGAACCCTAAACCCTGAACCCTAAACCCTAAACCTTCTACTTGAAGTCCTAGGGTTTGGCACTTCGGGTTCGGCCTGTGGGATCTCGGCATCAGGGCGCGTCTCCCCAGAGAGCCAGGAGATTTTAGAGCTTAGGGCGTTTTAGGGTGTAGTGTGTCGGGCAAGTTAGGGCCTAGGGGTTTAGGGTTTATAGGGATCTAGGGGTTAGGGTTTAGGGGATTAGGGTTTGGGGGTCTAAGTTTAGGGGGTCGATCGGGCCTGGGGGCAGTGCGGTTCAGGGTTCACAAGCTTAGGGCCTAGGGTTTTGGGGTTTTGGATGAGTTTCCTCATGGCCACAGTCTCCACGCAGAGGCGCCGATTCTGACAGCTCGTTACGAAGGAAATCAGTAGTAGTGACAATAATAACAACAAACATACAATAGGTATTTAATTTGTTTATAAAAAGAGTCGTAACGACAATACTGGCAATCATTGCGTTGTCTGCGCAGAAATCTGTAGATAAGTCTCTCAACAGTAAGTTATTTGAGCAAGTCACACACGGCCTGAATAGTTAGTTAGTAATGAATAGTTATGCCTTTGGGTTCCCGAACGTCTTTACACTATAAATCACCGAGAAGCTTAGATTCTAGTCGAGTTGAGCGCTGTAAGCCGCTTGCAGGAGTCGTTGCTCCAGATGTCTGGAGGCAAGCCTCTGCGCCTTGCCGACTCTACCGCGCGGCCCTCACCGTTTTGGGTAGGGTTTTGCTTCGTGGGGTTTCGGGGGTTACGGGTTGCAGGAGTGGGTTTCTCGGTTAAAGCTGCTAAAGCTTGAAAGACTTCACGGTTTCGGGGGTTGGGATTGCAAAGTCCTTAACTAAGGCCCAAAACGCTGACGATCTCCACCCGAAAGCCTCGGTCATCAAGCTGCTGCGCACCAACAGCCTCCAAGAAACCAGTGTATAAAGCCACTCAGAAGTCTCGAAAGCCTCTGAAACAATAGAGCCTCGAGAGCCCAAGTCTTCCTGGCGCGCAAGTGCCCAGCCTTTCGCGCCACGCAGGGCAGGTTCTAGCTCTTAGGGAGGTTAGGGTCGTCGTCGTCGTCGTCAGTGTCGCTGTAGCGTGGCCATAGTGCTGATAGTAGTGCTGGCGGCTAGCGGCTCGCGACTGTAGCAACTGCTGTAGTTAACCATGGTGAAGCAGTGGACCCGACTCTGGCCGAGAGACATCATAGTAAAGAAGCAAGGTTTTTGCGATACAGCATCTAAACTTCAATGTATCCGTACGAGAAGCAAGTTTAGTATCCTCCGGTCACATTGCGAGGTCGTTCGCCTCAAATGGCGGCAACCTGGTGACAGTCGTTTCCAGGTGCATCCAAGCACAAAGCGTCGAAGGTTTAACGTGGAATACTACTCACTACTCCTTGAGACTTCTTTCTGCAATTCCACTACAGTGTATCCCCAAACCCGAGTCTAATTGCTAAGGCGTTTCGGGGTCAATGTGCATAGAGGCTTCGATTCAAGATTTAAGTGTCATGTGAATGATTGAGAGGTCCGGATAAACGAGGATCCAGCTGTTTGTGTATGCTAGGGCCCCCTATTTTCCCAAACTCCCGCAAAGATGTTCTGTCCTCCATGCTTAGATCTCAACCCTAAGCCCTAAACCCTAAACCAAACCCTAAACCGAGTCAGTTCCATGATTTCCATGGCTTAAGATCCTCTATGTAGCATCCTGGTCCGGCAAGGAGTGTTACTCGTACGGTTGACGATATAAATCCTGCATTACCCATAACAAGGAATATACCATAATTCTCATCGTTTAGGGTCTTTTAAGGTAATGCAGGATTTACATTATCAACAGTATTTATGCCTTTTTGCATACCACCCCTCTTGTTTCAGTCCATAGTCGTACTTGGAGGGCCGGGGGACGTAGTAAGTAGTTAGTCAGTAGGGTTTCAAGTAGGATAGCCCGATTCGGATTCTCGGGTACGCATAACTCTGTGACTCTACATCCTTCCTACTTGCTAAGTCTTCTTCCGACGTTTCAAACAAGATCCATCGTATAATAAACCCAAGCCCTTTGAACCATAATTAAACCTGAAACCCTAACGTGCGGTATATTCCTCTCATAGGAGGAGCATGCTTCAGTCAACCAGAGGGGGTGACTTACCTTCATAAGACGTTAGGGTTTTTTACTCGCATCCCCAAGGGAAGCCACCACAAGCACCCGAACCCTAAACCCAAAAACTACGAATCCCGACTTCACGTCGCGACCATTTCGCAATCTCAAGCTCCGATCAGCAAAACAACGCCAAAGAGCCCAGCCCGAAACCTAGCGCCAGAATGATCCATGAGGAGTTTGAGAATCGCTTCCCCGTTTTGTTAAACAACCCCTTACAATAAAGCAGCACATTGGGGCGAATCCTCCCGAAGCCATGCCTGCCCTTAAAAACCTATTCTCAATTAGGGGGAGGGTTTCGAGAGCACACTAACAGCAAGAGCAAGAGCAGGAGTTATAAGATCAAGAGCAGGAGCAAGAGCAAAAGCGGGAGCATCGGCAAGAGCAGCAGCAAGAGCAAAGCAAGAGCAAGTCCTATGACTCTCCATAGGCCTGTGATTCCTATAAGCCTCAGAATCAAACTCTGAACCCAAACCCTATAACCCTGGACCCCAGACCCCTAAACTCCTAAACCCTAGTCCCTAAACATTCCTTTGGAGGTGCTCGTCAACCCTAAACCCTAAACCCTAACAAAAACAGCATTCCTTTGGGAGGTGCTGGTCAAGGAGATCAAGAACAGCGGTGGCCGTCGGAAGCTGCGAGAGCCTCAGGGCTCCGGGACGGGTACTTGGCTTGGGTACGGCTGATGGGTTTAGGGTTTAGGGTTGATGATCTAACGCCTGCATTACCTTAAGGACCCTAAACTATGGGAGTTATGGCAATATTCCTTATTATGCGTAATGCAGGATTTATATCATCAACCGTAGTTCTCTAAGTTAGGACCCCTTTTGAATTTGAGCCCCAAAATAGTACACGCCACCCTTGTGAAAGGACTTTTTAAAGGGATCCTAATTTAGAGAGCTTCCCACTTGGGCCTTTAGGATTTAGGGCTTTCAGGGAATAGGGTTAATGTAGGGGCCTTAATAATTTAAACTCTGCGCGTCCGCCTCGGCCCGGCCGTATGTCGGGAGGAAGACATGATGCCAGGTCTGAGGCTTTTGCTTTCGCAGGATATCGGGGTGCAGCGTCTGCGGGGTGAAGAGTGATAGGGTTTGTGCATAGACAAACTATATATAACTATATATATATATATATATATATATACATATATATATATATATGCTAGCC
>CAJNJA010019930.1:0-10067 GCA_905231915.1 Symbiodinium necroappetens
AATAGACCCTAAAGGTCTTACGTACATATATATATACATATATATATATATGTATATGCACATACACAGGCATACAAATACACATCTGCACATACTTATGATTATGCGATTATGCACGGGCATATGTATGCATACACATAGACCCGCACCTAACATTACTCATAAAGATATATATACCTGTGAATACAGATGCATACAGGTGCATACATATACACAGATATACATACGCATAGACACACATACATGCATGTATGTATGTGTATCTACATGCATATACATACATACACATACATATACATACATAAACATACATATACATACATATACATACATATGAAAACATATACAGACATATACATACATATACATACATGTACATACATATATGTATACAAATACATACATGTACACACATATACATACATATACATACATAAACATACATACATACATATACATACATACATACATACATCCATGCATGCATGGATGCATGCATGCATGCAGACGTACGTACATGCATACTGCGATGGATGAAATATGACTCAGTGAAGTGCAGCAATGTCATGTCGAATAGCTGGCTATCAGATCCTATGCTGCTTCCGCCCCAAGAATACGAAGCTTCAGAAGCCTGACTCTCAACCCACTGCCCTGAACCTTAACGATGGGACCAAGCTGCAGCCATGCCGAGCCACTGCGTGACTTCCTGTTGAGAAACGATACATAACACAAGGAGAGAGCGAGCCGACAGGATAGAAATTGGGCGAACGTGGAACAAGCAGGAGTGAGAAGCCCGAGGAAGGGAGAGTCGGAGAAGGAGGGAAAGAGAGGGAGAACGAGGGAACAGAAAAAGAGGTCGAGAGAGTGAAAACTGTTATGGGCGGGTGGGGGGCGTTAGGCAGAGAATCAGGACAGGTTTTGGGAGCCATGGTTGCCTGGGGACGGGACCTATTGAACGACATGCCAGTTCTCCAATTGTACAAAACAGTCCTGCTATAGGGTCCCACTTTACGGCGTTACCTTCTTGATCTATCTCTTTCTTACCACTGTCCGCCTTCAGCATCGTCTCACAAGGAAACTCGTCGATGAGGCAGCGATTGCGCAAGTCCTCATCCGTCTCGCAAAGGGCACCCTCGCACGCACCCAGGTTTCCGATCGTGGTCATTCCCAGGTATTTGTAGAGGGCACTGTTCTCGTTCACCATGTTGCCCATTATGTTGAAGGCCAGATTTGGGCCCAAGACAATGGCACACAGAAGGAAAACAACGCCCATCTGCCGAATGAACTGGAAGTAAAGGGCAACTCCGACCCCGTAGACGCCCAGGTCGGACACCTTCGTTCCACAGCAAGACCTGTACTTGTACGTCTGCGTTGTCTCGTCGTAGAGCGTGCAAGCATTCTGGTCCCGGAAGTCTTTGGCGGAAGCCTTGAGCTCTTCAGGGCTTTTGATCACCACCTTCGGACAAGGAGGCTAAGGCGGCTAAGATACAGGAAGGCGGCAAAGGATCACCAAAAAGAAAAGGGGGTCTGTGATAGGAAAGCAAAGCACCTGGGACTCCAGCTCCTTGACGTGCTTCTTGGCCTCTGCCAAACGTCTCTCCTGCTCAGCCTCCTGCTTGCTCTTGCTACTCTTCGCTGGGCTCTCCACGTCGGGCTGGGCTGGGGAAGCCATGAGGGGCACGTTGCCACAATGCTGCTTTCCGGAGCATATGTAGCTCCACAGCAAGCTACGCAGCTACGCTCAAGCCAAAGAGGGAGGGCCCATCAAGTTGACATCCTCAGCCGTTTCAACCTCTGTCACTCAAATCTCAAATCTGATCACAAGGGAGTCGGATAAGCCTACCGAGGGCATCGCCGGACACGCTGCCAAGGTTGATCTGGCAGGCATCCATCATGTTCTTGTACCTCGACAGAGTCTCGGACCCTTCCGCCGTGCGTGCCTCCACCCACTGCATGTAAGCAATCTAGGCAACTACCAGCGAATCCCTGCTTCCACCTCCCCGCCCCCCCCTATCCGGCCCCCGACCCCCGCTTCTTTCTTTCTTTACCCGTCCCTTTCCTTGTCTTTTGCTTACAGCCAGGCCAAGAAAGCTAGCTTGCATCATTCGCGAATTCGATGCCAAAGCGCGGCAACTCAAAGGTTGTGTCTTGTACTTTGTTGCAAAGTTCTCCCGCACATTTCACAGCACCTGAAACTCAGGCCACAACGTCTTTGCACTATTGCATGCAATCGCGTAGGATTATTGCTCAGATCCTCAGCATTAACACAACTACTCACATTACAACACGTTCTGAAGCAGGCGCAGTCATTCACTCACGACTTCGCCTGTGTGACCTACCTCTTGCTGTCCGAAACACTGCACCTGCTTCAAGTACGACCGGGCCGAGGCAGACGGCGGCAAGCGTTTAAAATAAAACTCTACACGAACCTGTCTAACAACTTTGGGATGGAATGTACATACATACATACATACATACATACATACATACATACATACATACATACATACATACACACACGTGCGTACAAGCATACTTCACTTCCGCACTGCAAAATCCGTGATCTCTGCGAGTGATATCGGGACCAGACGCATTTGCGCCCCGGCTTATAGCTGTGCCCGATTGTCACATCCCCCATGCGCGAGGCCAAAGGCCAGCTCAAAATTCGGCTCGATGCTAGAAAAACAAGTAAGAGTTCAAACAACTATTCTCAAATTCATCGAGACCACAGACCCGGAAACGAAACATTATCATCAAGCACATAGACATCGTCTTGGCTATGTAACGGCCACTTGCTGGGGTTTCACCTAGATGGAGCGCGAACGAGCTCAACTGGTATGCACGATGTGACACCATCGCTCCCTCGACAAACACAGGCATGTGATACATGCATGCATGCATGCATTCATACATGAGGTTAAGGATGGGGGAGCATGCTCATGCAGTTTGGTCATTCTTGCGTGCGTAGCTATGCAAGTACATGCATGTAAGTATAGATATAACGTATAGATACCAGCGCATACACATGAGGTTAGACACAGAGAAACACGCTCAACTATGTCGAGCATGTGCGCATGCATATTGTCTGCTGAACACGACAGAGCTCCGGCTGAAAGCACGTATTGTGTGTTTTGTCAAATGCGAGAACCATGCAACACGCAGGAAATGACATCTTTAATGATTCAGCCGCAACAACATCAATCTGAGCTGAAACTAATGAGAACAAGTGCCTGGAGAAGGTCTCAAGCTAGTGCATTGTGTACATGTATTAACCAGCTCTTACCTGTCCCCCTCCACCAGGGTCTTCAGTTTGCATACTCCCCGACTTCATGATGTTTCGTAGACTGACAACACCAACATCGATTCACTCACTCATTGATTTATGCATCGGTTTACTTATGTTCAGGCATGTGTGTACTGTGTACATATACGTTTGTGTGGCGTAACATGATATGTCATGCTATGCGTCGTGTATCGCACACGGGTTCTGATATACGGATACTTGAGTTCCCGGCATATTGGAGCTTTCGAGGTTCCGATGCTCCTTTCGCTGCAGCTTCTCCTCCAAAGGACACGCAAGTGAATGTTGCTGTCTTAGGGAGATGTACGCAGCCGGGCGATGTACGTAAGATATGCTGCACAGATATGAGGTATGCACATCTACGGCATATGGATGTACGCATGATACAAATCTCGCATCTACTTGTCAATCCTTTAGATTCTCCGAAGGGCATAGACATGAAAAAAAGATGCCGAAACCAGAGGGAGAAAGAGAGAGATAGAGACAAAAACAGTGTGTCTGGCCACCGAACCTCAAAGGCTGATCCTCTTGAAAGACGGAAACCTCCAACCAGGCCAAGTCCGCTAAGGACTTCGCAAAGGAGGGATTGGTGTGAGTCCTGCTCGCGATTCTTCTGATCCTTCCGCCGGTCTTCCCTCTTCTTTGCTTCCTTGCGATGCTGCAAGCTTCTAGGAACAGCCTATGAACTGGGTGCCTGATTCGGGATGCAGTCTACATCTGCACGACTTCTGCCACTCGGCACTACAGATAAAAAAATCCGGCCCTGGACGAGCATGAAAGAAACCTGTGTTTAGAGCAATGCCCGAATGACACGCTGGCATACTCTCCCGGCTACTAAATTCAGCATGCTTAAGCACAGGCCTAACCACGAGTAGGCTGAACCTGTAATCTGCGCCGCAAGGAAGACCCCTCCTTCTCATCTTTCATCTTGACCTCGTCGGACAGTTTGTCCCACATCTTGGAGTCCACTACCTTGGCTGCAGCTCATCCATCGTGATAGGCTGCTCAATAACGTCGCTTGGGCACACAAAGCCTTAGGGCTCAGCCATCACAGTGGAAGGCTTCGAGTTTGGATTCTGGGTGTAGCGTCAAATGCCGAGGGTTCGTGTTTCGGTTCGGGCAGGCGCGGGTGTAGGAGTTCAGAATGTAGAGCTTCGGATTCGGTTGGGGGCGGGTGTAGGCAGGCCATGCCTACGGCCGCATGAAGCGCAAGTCAAACCTCCTCGTCATCCCAAGGCTGAAAATCGAAACTCATCCGGCGCACCAGACTCACACAGCGCCCGGCCGCTTGTTCGCTGGAGATGTGGTGGAAGTTCTGGAAAAGCTCGACGGCTTCCGTCGTTTTCTTACACCTCAGAAATACGCTTTCTGTCCGTGACGACGTCATATCCTTTCTGGCCCCATGTTACTGCCCGCCCCAAATGATTGAAGTGCTTCCACGTGAAGCTCTGCAACAAAGGCTCTGCTGGCAACAAGGAGAGATACATGTTTGACATGCTGCGGTCCGAGGCCGTCCTGAGGCCATCACCACTCACCCAAGCAGGCATAGAACTCCTGGGCTCCGGTTTTTAAGGGCGGAGAGCTCCTGTTCCCTGCGCTTCGCAGCCAAAACGGCTGGGCGCGAGCAAGAGTGTTTGTTGCCATGCGCTTCCACCATGTGCACCGGCTGCACACCTTCTTTTTGTTGCTCTTCATTCGGACGGGGGTGGGTGGTGCGCCGCCGGGAAAACGGCGGTTGGATGCGTGAACTCCACCCCGTCATTGCATTCCATCAACGTCAACTCCATCTCAAATAAGTTCCCGTTGTGATCCATTGTGCATGCAACCGATTTAAGCACTGTCGATTCCCATTGCTCGCCTTGGCGCCCCCTTCTTTTGATAAAGGTACTGTTCTTTGTGACTGAATACACATGTACTTGTGATCTGAAAACCAGGCAGCTCGAAGGACCGCCTCCACCTTCCCGACTCATTGTACATCTGTCCAGACTCAGTCCATCACTCCCCGGCCGGTCTGCTGCTTCGCGACTCGCACTTATTTACCCGACTCTACAACGTCAGGAGATCCTGATTCCTGGCTCCTGCCCGTGCTGCTTCTTGCTGCTGTGGAGCTGCTGCTTCCTGGATGTTTGGCGACTTGTGCCTCAACACTTTTCAAAACTCTGTTTCGCTGCAAGTAGATCAAAGAACCAGTATGGACACAGGCCCTCCGCGCAGGAAGGCTTTGAAAAAAGACAACAACAAATGCCCCTTCCCTTCTCTGTGAGGGGCGGAACCCTCTACTTTGGATTGTCAACCTTGCCAAGTTGATAACAACTCACTCCCCCTGAAATGCGCCGACTGTCCGCAAGCAAACGGGCATAGACGAAAACTTTCAACTCAAGGGTTCGAGTCGACCCGACGGAATGAACCTCAAGAAGGCTATGCAGGAAGGGGCCGTGGCCTCTGTGACTTTCGGGATCAGATACGCAAGGCTCCTGCAAAAGGTGAGGTATGCTGGAAAAGCATCTACTCGATCAAGCAGACCCACAATATGCAAAAGATGGCACCTCTGCAGCAGCATGACTCCGTCGCGCTGTTCCTTCAGACCTGCATCGTCGGTTCCTGCCACTTGGATTGGAGGGTTTCTCGCTCCTGTCTGCGTGCTTACAAAAATGGTCATGGGGATTCATGGGGCCTGTGAACTTGCACCAACTTTGACGTATACGACCCAAGTGGAGGAAGGACGATCAATGGCACCAAAAACAACATTGCTGCTCTTGTATTAACACAACCCGCAACTCTGCAGGGCCTGAACTGGAAGCAGCCCCCTGGTAACCGTGCACCCCCTGCCTTTCTCTGCATTGACTCTGCAGATTTCGGCAGAGAGCGGCTGCTTCTTCGCAAGAGACCAGCCGAGTGTCTGCCAGTTCACCTTCCTTTGGGCAGGCACAAAAGTAGTGTAAGTACTAGTCGCAGCAGGTAGTGGTAACAGTAGCAGTTTAAGGAAGAGTAGTTGTCGTCGTGTTCACAGTCATAGCAGCAGCAGCAGCAGCAACAACAACAACAACAATGGCAGTGGCAGTCGGCAGCGACAGGGGGGAGAAGTGGTAGGTGGTAGGTGGTGGTAGTGAGAGTGACAGCGATCGTGATAGTTATGGTGATGGTGATGTGATGGTGATGGTGATGGTGATGGTGATGGTGATGGTGATGGTGATGGTGATGGTGATGGTGATGGTGATGGTGATGGTGATGGCGATGGTGATGGTAATGGTGATGCGATGGTGATGGTGATAGCAGTAGTGGTAGTGATAGTGCAGTGGCAGTGGTAGTGCAGCGGCACCAGCGGTAGCAGCAAGTATGGGTATGAGTAGAAGTAGCTAAAGTAGTAGGAATGGTAGTAGTCGTACACGTCGTCGTAGCCGTCGTGGTAATAGAAATACAACGAGTAGTCGTAGTGGTGGTAGAAGTAGTCGTCGACGTCGTCGTAGTCGCAGTCGTCGTCGTCGTAGTAGTAGAAGTAGCAGAAGTAATAGAAGAGTAGAAGGTGGTGGTAGTAGTAGTAGTAGTAGTAGCAGCAGCAGCAGTAGCAATAGGCGGAGCAGGAGCAGGAGGAGCAGCAGCAGCAGCAGCATCAGATCAGCATCAGGAGCAGCAGTGGCAGCAGCAGCAGCAGCAGCAGCAGCAGTCGTCCTCTTCTCTGCGTCCTCTTCCTCTTCCTCGTCGTCGGCCTCGACCTCGACCTCGACCTCGCGCTCTCGTCCTCCTCCGACGCTGCCTCCTCCTCCTCCCCCCATATCTTGGTTTCGTCGCCGTCGTCGTCCTCGTCGTCCTCCTCGTCCTGGTCGTTGTCGTCGCTGTCGCCCGTGCCGTGCATACTGTCATGAGTCATGACAATTGTTGGTGGTGGCATAGCATCGTTACTGTTGAACGGCTGACCGCTGTTGGGAATCCAACCCGTAGGTTGTTGCAGCTGATCTCAAGCAAAACCGGCTACGTGCAAACTATCTTTATGTTCAGCTTCATGTCTGGCCATCAACATCACCACATCAACCGTCACCATTGATTACCATCATCAAGGTCACAATCGCCGTGGACATTGTTGTCGATACTATCCATCTGTTCCTCTCTCTCGTCTTATCACTCACCAGTAACAGATTCCCATAATCGCCGCCCGAACATACCGGAACCATCACCGACCCTCAAGAACATCAACAGCATCATCACCTGCTCCCCTATTACTATCATCGCCCTCAGCACATCTTCATCAACTTCACCATTAGCGTCCAATTATCATCACCATCAGCAGCATGCGCAACATGGAAGCCTAAGGGGCTGGCGAGTCTTCTTGGTCGGTGCCATCCTTGTCCTTGTCCTTGCCTTGCCTTGGCCGGATAAGCGGTTAGCGCTTGACTTGCCAGAAGACCCGAAGATTCGATAGTAGTACGTAGTAGTAGTCGTCGTCGTCGTCGTAGCAGCAGTAGCAGCAGTAGTAGTAGGAGGAGGAGGAGGAATAGTAGGGCCGCCTTAATGACAGCACAGTGTGCGTGCAAATCTGCACTGCAGTGTCTTCCACAGGCATGCCACGCAATGGGGCCAGCGCGCGAGAGCTTCTGGACGACCAGATGACAAACTAACAACGAGTGATTCGTGACTTCAGCGACTGCACACAAAGTAGGACAATTGCAAACTCGAGGAGACGTATACGACTGCAAACTCGCCGATCCTCGGGCGCTGGCTGCACGAGCGAGCCTCCATGCCTTGTCTGAGGGTTGGTTCGGCGTTTGGGAACCGCCTCCATTCCAGATTCATGGGCCAATGGTGTTGCTCTGACTACTCGTCATTCTTCGCACCCCAAATCCTCACCTGCCCCGAAGAAAGGCCCTCCAGCTCCGTGGCCTGAGGCAAATGAAAGCCCTGGGCCCTTTCAGAGGGCCCCGCGCTATTGGCCCCGAGGTCTCCCTCGCGAAGGGAGGCTGGCCTTCGCCAAGACCATTGCTTTGCTTGGGGCTTTGCGTATGATTCGGAATCTAAAGCGTTGAAACCCCGCCTTCGTCGTGTCTCTGTTCTGGTGTGGCCAGTGGTCCTCCCTGAGGAGCTGAGGTTGCTGCAAAGCTGATGCATGGGCCCAGACATACCTAAATCTTCGGAAACGCTTGCAGCTTTGGCATCATCACGCATGTGCAATAGCCGCCGCTGACCAGCTATGTGGGAAGCTGGAGACGCCAAGCTTTGAGCAAACACTCTGGCAGCATCGTCAGATCAACATGGATGAGGAGAACTCACACCACCGACCACAGCTCTGAGCCTGATCTGCCACCGCACCGTCACCATCACCACCGCTGCCATCGCCATCGCCACCACTATCAGTGCACACGATCCTTGTCACCACCATCAATAACATCAACGACATTCAAAGACCGCATTCAAGATCATCCGGATCGCTATAATTCGGCTATAATATATTCATCACCGCCTTCATCAACATCATTATTCCCATCCGCAGTCTCAGTCTTTTGGGCTCATCACTTCCATCATCGCTGTCGCTCGACAGTTGCCGCGAAGTGTGCTCCCACCACAACCACTGCGACCTCTCTACGGTAGACAATCACTCTCGTCGCTGTCGTCAACGACGACATTTTGAATCAGATCAGCCACCGCAAGAATGATGCTACAAGTGCGACCATTGCGTGGGGCAGAGATGGAGACACGGGTGGCTAATCACTCTCATCTTCGTCTTCGTCGCCGACGAAACGACATGGTGGTTGCAGCACGTCCACTTTGCCTGGATGGTCAAGGCCGCAGTCTGCAGGCCTGCTGAATTGGCCTGTCAGGGGCACTGTAACGGAGAACGTCAGATGGCGGAGGGCTCCAATGGGACCACCATAGCAAACCTCAAAGACCTCAGGTTGTTCTACTTTTATGCAAGCCATCGCAAGCCTCCATCACCAGCTCTCGGCAGCGGGCTACCACAGCCTCATGTAGAGTTTCGGGCTCGAGGTTAATGGTTCAATGACGGATTTTGCAGTTGTAGCATGACAGAATCCATAAACAGGGGGCGGTCGTGAATTTGTTTCAGAAGTGCCTGCTGCCATCGCCTCCCTGAAAACACCCTTTGAACCCGACGCATCGCTGGGAGGCCTAGTAAACCGGCCCAGCTCCAGGCCTTCTCGATGTCAAGAGTGAGCCGCTCGAAGCCCATCTTGCTGTCAACGCTCCTGCTTGGGGTCCCAATTGGGGCGGACCAGACTGCTCAGAGAAAGGACCCCTGGCCAGTCCCGTTGCCGAAGAGACAGAAGGCCGCAGTCAGAACCTCTTGAGGGAGAGAAGGGGCGCGGTGCCGCCACAGAGACGCCATGACACGGACTGCAAACGAAACATATGCTATCTCTGGGAGACTATGGCCGCGGCGTTGTCTGTCTTCTTGTCGAAGTCAAACTTGATCTCTTGCTGGATGCCCTCAGTTCTGGACGTATTGCAGCTACTTTGTTGCCACCTGACGTGGAGGCAAAGCTAATTACCGTCTGACTGGAAGAGGGAGCCCTTTTGCAAGACTGTCGCTTGCCTGCGGTCTATGGGGTAGTTTCTTCCTACAGCCAGGCCACAGCATGGCTCCTATGCGAATTCATGTGCAGCAAATCTGCACCCGTCATCAAACAGCTTAGTCGACCTCCTCCATCTTGGAAGCCTCGTCGGCCGCGCCCTCGACTTCCTCCAGCGGCGGGAGGTCGTCGTCATCGCCGAGACCCCCGTCATCATCATCAATGCTGAGACCGAGCTTGATCATTCG
>CAJNJA010019931.1:0-34896 GCA_905231915.1 Symbiodinium necroappetens
AAAAAACATAGATCTTTGGGGGGGGGTACCATATATATATATATGTGTGTGTGTTTCATTATATCATTCTATATATATATATAACTGTCTTGAATTATCTCTATGTTTATCTATCTATCTATCTATCTATCTATCTTTCTATCTATCTATCTATCTATCTATCTATATATGTGTGATATATACCGTTCTTGGAAGGATCTCCGCGGACTGGGTTGGCTGTTTATTATGAGAGAAGCGGGGCAGGGCACTCGAAACCCGTGCAAATACTTTCCGAGTTGTACTTGGATCGAGTTTAGGGTCTGAATCTGTGGAGTTTGCCAAGCCCAGAATTTAGCAAAGCTCACTTTGCCCACGCGGCCTGGAACTTTAGGTCTGCAGTGCCAATGCCCAGGCAACTTTGTTCGGGCATGGCGGGAGGGACTAGACCGAGACCACAACCACAAGCTGGACTATCACGAGACTTTTTTCAATGATCGGTGCAGTTAAGGTCTTTGGGTTGGGTTTGGTATTTGGATTCAACATTTTGGAGTTGTCCCAAGTAATGTGGATTGGACATGCAGGTTGTCAAGCCGGATGGGATGCATTTCTGACGGATGATCTGTGTTGTTTTCCGCGCATCTGAGGAGTTCAGCACAGCCGTGAAGGCCCTTCCGCTTCAGAAGGGGGGTTGAGGATTCGGCTGCCGAGAACACCCAAACCACAAACACTGCTTGAACAACACGATGAGACGCTGCAGACATGAGTTCAGGTTGCGGGTTCAGGAACTACCTTAATTAACATTTCAAAACCTACGTGTCCTAGCCCCTAAGCCTACGCCTCAAGCCACTCTCAAGCCCGAACCTTTCAACCCTAGCCAAGGTCGTGCTCACGCCCTCGCACTGCGAGTAAAGGTATGTGAAGTCACTTCACCGCCAAGCCCCCGCAGGCCCACCGTAACTTCCACCCCCAGCCGATCAAAGAAAGGCGGCAGTGCCCTCGGGTCCCCTTGACCATTCGAAGCCCAGAAGGCCTAAGCCTTGAACCGGAATCGCTGAATCCCAAGCACTGTGCCGCTGTCGCTCCAAGAGCGTAGGTATCAACAAAGCCTTGCCCCAGATCCCCAAAAGCCCAAAAAAACCCTTTTGCGGAAACACTAGAATCACTGGAAACCCTGAACCGCGCTAAAGCCCTTCTTGCCCCCAAACCCCGAATACCCGAAGCGCAAAACCCAAACCCCTACAAACCCTGAAGCCCCGTGTTAGAAGACCCTACCAAATGTTGAAAGACCTATCACCCAAACCCGCGCAGGAACCGTAACATCTTTTCGCATACTGGGAGAACCAACCCATCGTGAAACCTAAGCCCGCTCAAACCGCATCGAGCTACTATTAAACCAAATCCCACAACGAACCGCCAAAAGCCCTTACGCAGAACACCTCCTGCAAGATATAAGGAGCCCTTAAACCCTAAACCTTGTTTTGCGAGTGTGTGAGTCGAAACCTTGTGATTGGATGTTTCACTTGAGCATGACCTCGAACAACATGACTCGCCTGGATTGTCCGGTGCGAGCGCCGAAACCCTAAATCACCCCAATTCCCACATCTTGGCTGCCTGAACATCCAAAGCCCCCTTAGCAAGCACACTTGATGCAGGATGTGGGGTACCCGGGGAATCCCCGGGAGCTGTGGGAAGAGTTGGACCTGAACGAGAACGGCTTCGTGAGCCTCTGGGAGCCGCGTCTACAGCTTATATAGACACGGTGACATGCACATTCATGCATGCATGCATGCATGCATACATACTTGCATGTACCCAGCACTTGCAAGAAGCTGCTGCTGTGCTTCCTGGTACAGCCGAATGAGTGCAGACCTGCTGGGACCGTGGTGAGACGAAAGACAAGTTACTAGGTAACGTCAGCTCTGGTTGCCGGGTGGGGTTTATGACCGCCGGTGGCAGCGCCTCTGCATCCATGGGCTGACAGCTCGACGGCCAACCTGCAGGACTACAGACGAACGACTGTTCCTGGATGGTGATGCTGGTACTGGGGGGGATGTACCCCAACTCTGAGTGCAATCTATGGAAGGGTGCAAGATTTCCTCAGCAGCCATCCCAGCTGGAATTCCTATGCGTCCTGATGCGACAGCTGCAAGCGTGCCACAGCTCGTGGCCTGCCTGTCGTAGTTGCTCGAGCCTGGCCTAGCTGGACGAGCTCTGTGGGACGTGACTTCTTGCGAGAGACGATGTGGAAACGCTAGCTGCTTGGACTGGCGAGTCTATGGCCGTGTGCTGGTCAGGGTCGCATACCTGCTGGTGCGAGTGTGCGAGCCGACTTGTGTGCTGCCTTTACTTTCTGACCAGGGACTGACAGGGGTAGGCTTTTGCTCCGTGGCTTTATGTTGTCCTATACCGGTGCGGGCTTACACATAGCTCGCACTGGGCTGGACACTGGCAGCTGCAAAGTAGAATGTGGAAAGCTTTGGCCGTTGCTCGATCGGTACTGATAGCCGGTGAAACCGACTGGCAGAGTTTTGAGAGAGATCGTGATGATCAGGGTGCGGCTTTGTGCGAGAGGCAGGAAGTCGCTGCTTCAGCTGTTCTGTTCTCCCGTTACCTCGCCTGATGCGTCGAGTGCGAGTGCTAAAAATGTACGTATGGCATGGCATGGCATGATATGCAGGGGTCGGGGGTTCTCGGAGAGCCAGGGTTTCAAGGTGCTTTTTTGTGTTTTTTTTCGGATTTCCCAGAGGGTTTTCATGCTTTCTCAGCGATTGTCGGGGTTTTTGGGTATACTGTGTATACAGGGCTTAGGTCGCAGTTTTGCTCTTTGGACATTTAACGGGTCCTTTAGGGTGTCTAAAGCTTTTCGGCGAGAAGGCTTCCAGGCTCTCTTGCGCCTTTGGGTTTGGGTGTTCCGGTTTCGGGTTTTTCAGGATCAAGGGTTATTCCAGGTAGCAAATGTTCAGGCCTGGTTCTCGGCCGTTTGAGGTTTTAGGGTTGGCAGGCATGGGTGGATGGAGGGATGGAAGGATGGATAGATGAGTTTTTTCACGCAGGTTTATATGAATACATTGAACACATGGATGTGATTCTGTGGTTTCAAGATTCGGTACGGATGTCATGCCTAATATTCTTGTATGTACACAACAGCCCAGAACTACGCAGCTGACTATGACAACATCGATAGATTCTTACTAGTAGCAGAAAGACAGTCAATTTTTCATTCAAGCTTTAGACGGGTACATATGCGCGAGCATACATGCGCAGATGCCGCAGGTCTGGAATGTGTTTGTTTTTTTGGGTTCCCATGAAACATGTAAACCTGGATCGCTTTGGTGCAGAGGAGCTGGATGAGCCGACAGCCGAGCTTTTGAAGGCCTTGCATTTTTCATGCACTTTGAGTGTATGGCGTGTTTTGAAGTAGCTGGGTTGATGAAGCAAAATAAATGCCAACATCTCGCAAGGAGTAGCTGTAGTGATCGGACAAGTTGTCACGGAGCCTTGCCTGCATTGTAATTGTGTGAGTGTTAGAGCCGACGCCCGCCATGCTAAACAAAAGCCATCAGACCTAAAGCCTAAACCCAACCCCTTGAGCAGCTTGAAGATGTACCTGCGTCGCAGGTTTGTCCGAGCAATGCGGGAGGGGATTCTAAACCCTGAGCCCTAAACCCTAAACCCTACACCATACCCCCCTAAACCATAATCCCCTAAACCTAAACCATAATCCCCGAAGCCCATGTGCGTGAAGTTTGGAGAGCAATGCCGGGAAGGCCTTCGTTGACATGGCCCTGGCCTTCTCGGGCACCTGGAGGCCGGAAAAATGCGACGATGGCTCAGGGGATCAAGGGGTGTGGGGAGCCTTGGCTCAGGGTTTTGGGACTTTGGGTTTAGGGTTTAGGGGTGTAGGGGTTTAGGGTTTAGGGTTTAGGGTTTAGGGCTTGGGGTTTAGGGTTTAGGGTTTATGGGACTTCTACGTGCAGCACAGTCCGAGAGCTTTGAGACACGAAATCCTGGAGGTCCTTCTGGACGGAGCTTCTGGACATTCGGGGGGACGACCGCGTGCGGCTTTCGGAATTCCGAGATGCCTGCGCCCTGATTCTCGGTGGCACCTTGGGAGGGATTTATAGTAACCCCAAAAAGTTGGAAACCTGATTAAGGACAAATAGTGCTGGGATTCCTTATACATTACTCTTAAGGATTGAGGCTATTGGGTTTCCAACTTTTTGGCTTCTACTGTATGTGCTTCGAGATTTCGAGATTGCCAGCGCCTTAGCACATGTGTGTGCCCCAACGCTGATCGACATCTAAGTGTTGCGAGGGATTTCGGGACCGTCAGCCCCAAAGTGCAGACAATAACCCTGGTCTTGTTCGCTCTATCTATATAGTATGTGTGCTGCGAAAGCCCTACAGATACACAAGCGTTTGCTCCGATCTTGTTCGACATTTGTGCGTTGCGAGAGATTTCGAGACGGTCAGCCCCAAGGCATTCGCGTTTACTTTTCGACATCTGAGAGTTTTCGAGACCCTCAGCCCCAAAGCAGCGCAAGCGTTCGGCGCGATCCTGCTCGACACCGGTATGTGGCGAGGGGCTTTTAGAGCGTCACTCCGATCCTGTTTGACATCTTCTCTGTGTCGAGAGGTTTCGAGATCGCCAGCCTTGAAGCACAAGCGTTTAACCCCGAGCTGTTCGACATCTATGTGCTGCGAAAGGTTCCGATACCGTCAGCCCCAAATCTCATGCCTTTACCCCCATCTTTTCGACGATCTTGCTTAACCTCTATGTTTCCATGTGAGAGAGATTTCCAGACCGTCAGCCACGAAGCACGTTCGTTTTCCCCAAGATCTTGCTCGACATCTGTGTGGGAGAGATTTCGAAAGCGTCAGCCCCAAAGCACCGGCGTTGCACTCCCCAGATCCTGCCTTATACTTTATGCGGCCTGTGTTAAACCTGTGTTACTGTAGTTTCAATAGTTTCAAGCTTGCTTAACTGGACGGATGTTGTGCTCACGCGGTGCATCTTGATGCAGCGGCAGAGAGAGATCTATGTGAGAGAGATTTCGAGGCTGTCACCACCAAAGCACAAGTGTTTAATCCGATAAGTTCGGCACCTAGCCTCGGTCTTGCTCGACCTATGTGTGTTCTGTGAGAAATTTCGAGACCGTCAGCCCCATCCTGTTCTGTTGGCTCCCATGTGGAAGCTGCAGCAACGCAAACTCTTAAGTCCTTGATTCCAGTCGCACCCGTCTGCCCGACACCGCCCCCGGTCCAAACTCATGCTCTCAGAAGCCCGAAGGCCCAGCAGCCTCGAGCTTTGGCCTTAAGTCTTTAAGTCCTCGTAGCCAAGGCTTGTCCGAACAGTCCGTAGCCTGAGCCCTGAACGATTGGCCAGGATCGCTTTTGATGGAGACGTGGATGTTTTGCCCCTCGTCACTGACGGGACCGTTTGGAGGGGGCTCATTCTCCTTGCAGTCTGGTATGCTTTGCGACCTGGCCACGTGAGGCGTGGATCGAGTACAAACAGCAGTGTAGTGTCAAGCATCTTGCAGGACAACATCTTGGACGCAGTACTCCTGGTGATGACAGGTGTGCATGCAAAGGGAGCAGAAACAGGAGTAGCAATCACGATCTACACTTCTCTCAAAGGTTCGAGCTGCTAGACACGGACAAGACCAAGTACTTGAGCTGGGCCACAACATCGTGGCTTGCCACCGCGGAGCTTGACGAGGATGATGAGGAGGAAGAGGCCGGAAGCCCCGCATCCTGGAAGCCAGATCTTCTGGACCCAAAACCTTGCATTAAGCCGAACTTACACGTGGTTACAGTTTTTGGGACGTGCTTGCCTTGACGATTAGTTGAGTCGTACAGCGCGGCTCAAGGAGCGAAGGCTTGCCCAAGGGTCTCAATGACTTCAGCATGTAGCTGTATGCCAAACCCCAAACCCACCCTGCCAAGCCTAGGAGGTCGTGAGACAGGCCGGTCTTGCCGAACGCACGATGTAGATGCTGAGGCAGCAGCTAGTGCCGCTGGCAAGTCGGAATGTGCCGCTGGCAAGTCGGAATCCATTCAACACACAGCGCAACAACAACTAAGCCTTGAGCTCCAGCGGGTGCGAGCCATGGCTTCGAGTTCCGTTCCCTTCAGCGTCGATGCGCTTGCCGAGCTGCTTGTTGACGACTATGCCAGACTCGGCTTCGCACGCGGGTCGCACGTCAACGTCCTGGAGATAGTCCCTGGCGGCCCCATTGAAGGGGGGTGCCTTATCAAAGTCGCCCTCGGCGCCAGCGGCATTGTCGGCTACCAGGAAAAGGACGGCCTGCGGTCCCTGCCAGCACGCCCTGCTGCGGTCCCGGAACCACTGGCACAGCCGGTGTCAAGACCACCCCAGACAGAGGAGCCGCTTCTGTTCGCTTCTGTACTTCCTGCGTGACCCGTCTCGCCTGATCTGCCTTCGACTCGTGAGATCGTCGGAGCTGGGCCGGCTCGCTTGCAACGTGGTGGATGCGATGCTGTCGATAGTTCGCCTGAGCCGGAAGGATATCAAGCGGGTTGACACCTACCAGGATACATGCCCCATTCTGGAACGGCTCCACTCCAAGGGCATTTGGCAATCGGAGACCTGGTCCGCAGTCGCCTCGATTAAGTTCTTCGACGGCAGCATGCTGAGTGCTGTGGGGCTCGGTTCGAACAAGGAGACAAGAGACAGGGCGGTGCACCTGTCCCTGGCGACAGCGCTGACCCTGGAGCTTCTGAAGGGCTGCCCTGCAGACTTGTTGGCGGCTATGCACCAGGTAATGCACGATTTTCCGCTGCTAGCTGCCTTGGTGAAGGAGGCCCGACAGATCAAAGAGCGCACCGATGAAGAGCTGCTTCCGCCGCCTCCGCTGCCTCCGACTCCCACGAACGAGGAGTGTTATGATTTCGCCAGGCAGTTCATGGTCTTCCACGAGAACCCGAACCTCTGGTTTAGCGTGGGCCGCATCGGTGGCGAGAACGACTGAGCCTCTCTCTGAGACTGCATCCTGTTACCTTGGTAAGCATTGTCCTGGATTTGGCCTGGCCGCCTGTGGTCCGCGAGCGAAGCCTGCATAAGTTGTTGGCTCCGGCACTGAAGCCTCGGTCTACCAGGGTTGTCGTTTTCTGGCCCAGTTCACTCGAACTGTATATGCGAATCATCGTCGAGGAAGGGGATGCAGGGAATAAGGTTCGGTCGTTCCTGGCAATCGGCCATGCTTGTAGGCCCAGCTTCTTTCAAGATGGAAAATGCATAGTGAGATGTTTGCCGCATGGAGTCCACCGGTGACACTGCGATGACTGGGCCCTCTGCCCCGTGGACCACTGCGCTGAGGCGTAGGATCTGGTGGTGCCGCGCGACACTTATCGATGGAGACCTAGGAGAACTCTCCCTTCTCGCTAGCTGCCCGCCAGTTATTTTCGGTGAGCTGAGTTGGCTGACAGTGGTATTGTATTGGTTTCATGCCCGATTCCGGCTGCGAGAAGGATGGTCCGGATTCTGTGAAGCTGATGGTCCGTCGGATGCGAGTGCCCAAAACTTTTTCTTGAGGAACGTGCAGGAGTAGGTAGTCCAGTATGTTCTTGTAGCGGTGTCGCTGTTAGGCTGGGGTTGGGTAGAGTCTTCATTGACATGTACTGGGCTGCGGTCTTTGCCACGAGCTTTGTCAGTGCGTGGGATGGCCGTGCTTCATGCTTAGTGTTTGGATTCATGGTGCGCATGGTCTCAGGAGTTGGGTTGGTTTGTGTTGTGTGGAGCCGCCCGTGTACTGGATCGTTGTAGTCTTTCAGTGTTACCCCAGACTTGTGGATGCTTGCCTGCCCCTGCGAGCCGTGAGAGTCGCTACCTTATGGGCCCGACAACATGCCGAGACCTTCAACCCCACAAAACTGGTTATCTGGGACAGTGCTGTAGAGCGACCTTCAGAGGAACCTTTTGGGGGACACCGGGGGCACGGTCGTGCCAGCAAATTTTTGAATTTCGGGATGCTCCCATGGCAGTGTTCCGGATTCAGGATTTACAGCAGCCACTATGGAAGCTATTCGTCAAGACATTTTCAGCCGGGGAGTGGGGAAGACTTGGCCCAGCTCCGCGACGCCTTGCGCAGGCGCAGGACCAGATGCCGGACTTCATGAAAACCACGAAGGACCGCGTGTCGAGTTCCTGCAGTGAACTCCTGGGCGTGAAGCCCAAAGTTGGACCCTAAAACCCTCGACCAAACGCATGTTCACTCCAAATGCTAGCCTGTGTGCCCTAGGCCGTACTCTTTGTTTCCAACCACGTCATACCGCAGCCATACTACCGTCCAGGCAGAAGGCCCAACCGAAGCCCTAGGCCGTGAAGCCATAGCCCCAAACTCCTAAACCAATGGAAAAAGGTACCAAGCTGCCGAAGCCAAGTACTCCGGATGATGCCCTGGATCCTACTTTGGGCTCGAAGCTGTTCAGCCCACAGAAAGCCCAAGCCCAGCCCGCAAGAATGAGTGCCCTGTCGCCAGTCCCAGCGAAGACTTGCGCACAACAAGGCAGGGGGCGGCCTGGGCGGCAGGATGCTAGATGTTGTGTGAGACGGGCAAGGCTTCCATGCACATGTAAGGAGCTCCTTGAAATGCTTCTTTACCGATGCATTGCATGTTTGTCCCCGTCGAAGGGTCGTAGTGTCTCATGAAGGTAGGGCTCGCGGTTGTGAGGGACCGGCTGACACCAGGGCTCATGCTACCCGTTCAAACCCACAGGTGGGCATAGCGAAACAGAAGGAGCGTAAAGTTCGAGGTAGGACCGCCCCAGAAAGCTTCAGGGCTCTGTGGTTGTAGAGTTGTCGGGTGAAGGCTTCGGAGGATTGCAGAGCCAAAGCGAGCCCAGGCCTCTCTTGCATCTCTTTTTCTCGGTTTGGGCTAAAGAGGGTCTCCTTTTACCCAAAGCCTACACAGAAAGTGCGGGAGGCCCGAGACCGCCGGGTTCGAGTCAAGCGCTTTGAGGGCCGGGCACGTGGTGTGCCTTGGGCATGAGGATGTCGTCAAGATTCGGGCTCTATTCAGGGTGAAGTGGATTAAGGTTGCGGCAGTGTCGGGCTTGCTTTCACTGAAGAGTAGCAGGTTCTTAGGCTTAGGGGTTTGAGCTAGGGGATGCGGAGCTGCAGCAGGGGCCAGGGTCTGCCTGGTGTTTTAGTCTTGAGGTGGGTGTGTAACATGAAAGGATTCGGATAAGGTTCTTGGAGACTGCTGGGTATGGCCTCCTCACGAGCGCCGAGATAAAGCCTTGAACTCTACAGTCTACAGGTAGCCTTGACTTGAACTCCTCCTTACACGCAAACGGCCGCCTCTCCTGTGGCACAGGGAGATAGCCTTCGTGAGTCGTGACAAATTGGCGAGCCTCTGCACCGAAAGCATAGAAGAAGGCTGCAAGATTATGTTTTCCCCGCCAGAGCAACAGACGAACTTCTTGCCGAGACACGCGCATTTCTCCAGGTTTGCCCGGATGCCCTTTGGCCTCAAACTCACGAGGAACTTAGCAACCTCGGCCTCAGGAAATCCCTGGCAGTCATGTCGCTGCCGGGACCGCGATGCATGGAAGCACCATGAGGTCGCCTCCCTCCGAGCCTTCGGCCACCGGGCGCCTTGGCCGAATGAGGATGCATTGAAGGCCTGAGGGTTTATCTGGGGCTAAGCTCTTACAGCCGAGGACAAAATGACGGCCGAGAGGCGTCGTTTAGGAGGTCTCGTTTCCATTTTTATGGTGGTCTCAAACGCTTCACCATGGTTTTTTTGGAGGCTCTGGTTCGCCCAGTAATCAGTGCTTCCAACCCTAGTTGAACGTCGATGCACGTGGTGGGTTTTGGTGTTTCATTGGCTTTTAGGGGTCTGTTGGAGCATAATGTATCTCACTTCCCGAAGTTTGGAGACAGTCTGCAGTACACGACTTGCAACTTCTATCTTCGCTGGGTTTCACTGGTCCTAGGCCCTCGATCAAACTGTTTGTCTGTGTGTGTGAAATCGTGAAACCTACGCTCCGGAGAGTAAATTACGCATGTGAAAAGGAAACCCGTGAGCTAGGCCGGCACAAGTATGTAAAAAAGCATCAGTTTGTCTTCCGAGGCCGATGGAAAAAAGCGCGTCTGCTCCGGGGCTGACCCAGGCGACGGGTTGTCGGGTTTCAAGACATGCAGAAATCGGGGTTATACCTGGCTGCCTGCGTTGCGCAAGTGCGTGTGCAGGGATTATCGAGGCTTTTTGTAAGGGTGTCTTAGTGTTCCTTTGTAGAAGGCTAAGTATACGGCTAAGGTTTCGATAGGGCAGCAGGCACGACTTCTCAATTTTTGAGGGGGTCCTACTTCATGCATTTGTGCCAGCTGGCAGAAACAGCTGTACACTTTGTAGCTTGTAAACCTTCCCCTAAACTTAAAATGCAGACCCTAACTGGTCCTACCTTGTTGACAGCCTCCTACGACCCCTGTGAAGTTACAGAACCCCTCTAAGCACCCCTGAGGCCCTCAACTCTGAGCCTGCAGAGGCCTCCCAGAGTCTGAGCTCCCACTCCTACTCTGCCGCCTGGGCGACTGCGGGCAGCTGGGCGCAAGCATGCATCGAGTGGAACTGTCTTGGGAGTCGCGCGGTTTTTGGGGGTTTAGAGAGCGAGAGGGAGGGGTATTGTTTGGGGCCATGTGCGTTTTGGGAGGTAGGATCTTTGGGGGTGTGGGGGTTTGGGTTGTTAAGGCGTAGCATGCGTTTCTTCCTCTCTCCCTGTATCTTTGTCTCTCCGGTCACTCTGTCTGCCTGTCGCTGTGTTTCTCTGTCTCTCTTTCTCTCTTCCTCTTTGTCTTCTTTCTCTCACCTCTGTTTTCCCCCGTCCCTTTTGGTTTCCCTCCGTCTCTCGTTTTGTGTCCTTTTTTTTTCTCTCTTTGTTTTCACCTGTGACACCCTCTCTTTCTTTCTCATCACTTCTCCCTGTCCTATGTCTCTTTATTCTTCTGTTCCTTCGGCCTTAGACCCCCAAAGCCAGGGCGCGAAAAAAGCCTTGGACGGGCCGGTTAGGTGTTATTTTTGCATCCTTCAAGATTCTTTTGCTCCTTTGGCCTTACTTAAAGATTCTTTTGTTCCGTCTGCCCGCGACGTTAGATTTGTCAAACCTTGAGGATGTAAATCGGGCGCGAAAAAAGACCCCCGGCGGGAAAGTGAGCATGAGGACCCTTTTCGGGTGTGACAGCAAGAGAGCGAAAGCCGCCGAATCCTTGCAGTGACCAACACCACCCAGGTCCCTATCTTAAACCCTGAAACCCCTTTTCAAGTATATTATCTCTGACTAAGCCCTCGCCCTAGCCAGGTGCGAGGCAAAAAAAACTCCTCCATGGAACCCGGACAGAAAGTGGGTACCCCGTATAGAGTAACCCCAGCCGTTCTCTTTTCAAAAAGCCCCAAGCCCCCGAGGCGCCTCGTCGAGTCGGGTCACCGGCCGACTGGCCTCCTCGCCGCCCACGGCCGAGGACCTGCCCCAGCTGCTCGGCGTGCGATTTTTGATTGTATCTCGGTGCGGTGTCGATTTGTTGGTGTGTCTTTGTTGTCTTCTGGTTATTGTCTTGAGCAACTGAAATCTTCCAATTTCTATCTGGTTTCTAGTCTTTTTCCATAGACGGGAGGCTCTGTTGAAGAGGCGTCGGATTGGGGGCCTGAAGGGCAGACTTCCGCAAGTTGATGGCGCTTTTCTCTAGGCTGTGTGAGAGGCTGTTGGACAGCGCTGCTCTAAACTTGTGTAAAGCGTTTCCAGATTCCACCTCGATTAAGCCGGCATCTCTGCACTTGGCTTTGGTATCGTAGGTAGAAGCTAGGGGTGTGACGAGTCAGCGGTTTATGCTCCAGGGATTGAGGACGGTAGCATCCCTGGCCCTGTCGCGGTGGTTGCTAGAGGAAACAACCCTCAAGCGAACACCATGGGCACCAGTTGCTGCCAGCTAGGTGCGATTCGATACAAGACAGGCTGTTCAGTGGTCTTTGGAAAAAGCAAGCATGCCGAGTATCACGGGCATCAGATGCTACATCCTTACCATAAAAAATTTCAACATGAGCACGAGCCCTGAGAGCCCTCTGCTTTGCTGCTGGCATCGCTGGGTTTGCATGCGCACAGCCCTAAACCTTACCCTGAGCCCTCGACTGTGACATGATACCGTGAGCAGTACTCTTACAGTGGAGGCGCTTCCAGTGGGCGTCTTGGTGCAGTCACACAAAGCCTGCTGAAAGAAGCGTCTTGCTTACCCGTATGTGATAGAAGGTGGCTGCTGATTGCCGAGGGCCGGGCGAGGACGCTGTCAGGGTTTGGGGTAATGAAAGCCCTCGACCGAAAACCTTTGAAGCCGTACTGAAGCCCGCAAACCTGAAGGTTTTTAGGCTTGACTGCGCTGATGCCGAACTTGAGTCTGCCGCATGTAAGATCAAACTGAGGGTGTCGGGGCTTGTCTCTGTGTTTTTTTGTCTGGTCTTCAAGCTTCATCACGGGCTTCAGGGTCTCAGACTTTCCGGACCCGGGAGCAGTCAGGACCTTGAAATCCGAAGATTTCTAGAAGTCTTCGGGTTCTTCCGGTTTACGGGTTTGGGTTCAGAGGGACCTCCCGTCCGAAACTCTGTACCCTACCTAGAGTCCCGAATGAGAGAGATCCCGCACTCAACGGCTTGACTTCCACCGCAGCCCTGCCGGCTACAGTGTTCCGAGAGTGGGGGGGGGGGTTGGTAGGCAATGGCGGGGTTCCTATGCCAGTCGAATCTTGAAACTCTACGCTGAAGCTTTGAAACTTAGAGAGAGCAAGAAACTAGGACCCTATTGCCAAGTCTGCAGCCGGGAAGCTGTGTACATGATTCAACCTTGCACCTTGCATGACGGCTCACATCCACCGGCTCAAACACCAAAAACCATAACGTCACGAAGAACACGGAACATCAAACTCTAAGCCTCAGAACTTAGAACCTGAATTCCCCGAAACCCAAGCCCCAAACCTTTCAGCCTCAGATCCTAACATCCTACCGGTGAAATCGCGGTCAGGATCCCGGCTCCGCCGCCCAAGAGCGACCTGAGCTTCCCTTTCAAACCCCAGGAGCCAGGGAAAGGAGGCCCGAAAGGGTAGCTTTCGGGTTAGGGGACTGGGGGAGTTCATGTTGGGTCTCGGGTAGTAGATCCTTTTTTAGCTTTCCACTGCCCTTGAGCTTCGGCGAAAACGGTGTCCTAGAGCTTCGTATGAGGGCTCTTTGGCGGTTGGGGGTTGATGTCTCGAGCCACAGCATAGGCGTTAACGGGAAGCTGTGTGAATCGACGAGCCTCTCAGACAGAACTCTCGAGCCAGCAGCTGCTTAGCCCCGAGTCACTTCAAGGTTTTAACGTTTTTCGATGATCAAGCTTATGGTTTAGGTTGTACCGATGTGTATCAGAGTCTGGACTCAGAAGGTTACACCGATGCGGGCCGCAATCGTGTTTCTTCCGCGAGCGTGTAGGGGTATGGAGCAGCAGTTGTCCGTGGCATTCTTGATTCATGGTGACCGTCACACTCTGCGATCCAGCCGGCCCTTCCCTACAAGACGGCGTGCGCCAGACTTTGGCATGGTTTTCTCAGGTCGTTGATGTGCTGAATGCAGGCGATAAAACGGTAGTGTTTGAGGGCGTCCGAACGCCATGTGCACCCCTCACGGCTTAGTATAGCTAGTTCTACAGTGCCTTTTGCAAGACTGCGTCTAAAGCTCGATCCTGATACCATCATTTGCTGGATCACCTCAACAAATCTGTTAGCAAGCCCTAGGCTCACCTCTGGACCTTTGGCATGGCTGTTGCAAGTTTGAACTCGCGGCAAACAAAGGCTGGCCTACATCGAAGCTGAAATTGACGGACGAGCTCTGGGGTGGCAGCAAGGATGCCGTCGTTATTGAAAAATCGCTTCCAACAAGCCGTGCTAAGTGGCCTTTTTCAGTGACCCCCAAGCATAAAGCCGAAGTCCGAAGCCTTCCCATCATCCTCAAGAAACCACGAAATCCTAATTGGAGATCCAATCCTGAAGTCCTCCGCCTTTGCACCTGAGACCTCGGCAGCCCTGGTTTGTGCTGAAGCTCAGCTTGGATTTGCATGGAAGGCAATGCTTGAACATCAAAGCCCGAAGTATGCATCGGCAGAAGCCCGAACCAACCACTGCAAGGTCCCAGGCCCCGAATCCTAAACCTAGGCCTTGCGGCATGTTTTTGTACACAGTAAACGGTTAACTACTCATCAGAAAGCTACTTCTTTCTCCACGGGTTAGAGGGCTCGACCTCGGAATGGGAGAGCAAACAAAAGCCTCAAACCGCCCAAAAACTGCATTAAGCAATACTCTCGCAGAACTCCTAAACCCCAAACCCTGGACGGAGGAGAGAGGTTTTAGGATTTGGGGCACTCTGGCGTCTGTCTCGTGCCCTTACTAAGCGACGCCCGTGAGATGGCACGGCAGAGAAAGACCGAGTGACACCTTAAATCTCAACTCCTGAACCCAAATAACAAAAGTTCTAAACCTCAATAGCCACCAGGACCTGGGCCGCCTCTTGCGACCTCTCACTCGGAGTGCTTGCTCGGAAAGGGACCTCGCCAGGTCTTGTTCCTAGAGTTAGGGTCTAAAGGGCTAGGGATTTACATAGGATGAGGGTTTGCCGCCTGGGTGCTCGGTGTTGAGTGATGTGACTTTAGAGGCACCTGGATTGGGGCTGATCTGGGCTTGAGGATTATTCTGGCTTGGGCCTTGGTTCCGAGGTTGTTTGACAGCACATAATGCAGGTAGTTTATCGGTTATTTTTGGCTCACCGGCTCTCTGTTCCAAGAACCGGGAGCGTGTCGGCCCTTCCACCGCTACTCTCGGAACTCTAATCAAGCTCTCCACAAGATCCCTGAAGGCGCCATGCCTTACAGCCCTACGAGACCCCGAAATCAAACCTTTGTCCCGGCGGTTTCGGGAGCCCGCAGGTGGAGGCGGAAGGCTGCAAGCTGATAACGACCCATGCGGACGTGACTCCGAAATCCTAGCTTCGTGATTTTGGGCGAAGCCGCCGACCAAACCTTCCAGCAGCCGCGAAATCCTCTCAAGGTAGCTAGATGTCGGGTTTAATTTGGGCTGAATGGTCTTATCTTGTTGGCGTTGGAAGCGCCTGTTCTGCGCCCGGAGCAACTTAGACCCTCAACACGAGGGGGGTTTCACCGACTGCTTAGAGTGTAGTTCGTTGCACAGGAACATGAGAGAGCGAGGTTTCCAATTCCTGGGCGGAGCTATCGAGGAATCGTGTCTTAACGAATCGACGCGCGACCGTGAACCTCAGTTCTCTCTCCGAATAAAGATACAACAGACCCGAGAGCTCCTGGAATGGAACCTGCAAGTCAGAATGTGAAGCCGGAGCCTCACAGCGAACTAGGCTTTGTGGGTTTGAGGGGCCCTGCCATCTGGGATCTTTTCAGGCTTCAAGGTCCTGGGACATTCCCTGGTTCATCGTAGCGGGGTTTAGGCTTTTGGGGTTTAGGGATGTTTAGGGTTTAGGGCGCGGATACAAGTCTTTCCCGGTAGAGTCGCTGCAGACCGGTTTAGGGTAAAGGGCTAGGAGGGTCACACACCAGCATACCAGCGGCACGCCTCAGAAGCAGAACCCGACATACCAAAACCCTAAAATGCGGCATGATTCACCTCCTAGTTCCGGTCATAAATCAAAAAACGCATTAAAGTCCGCGATCCTAAGCCCTACACCCAAACACCCTCGGCCCTGCTCAGCCCTAATCCTGCACCTGTACATCCTGAGTCCTAAGCCTTATAACGCCGGAGATCCCAAACCAAGAGGCAAAAAAAAACCCCTCAGCAGCAAAGTTCCTTTCCATGGGCCTTGGCACTTCCGAAGAGCGGAAGTTGCGGAGCCCTCAGAGCCGAGAGGGCCTTGGGCCTGCTTGCGGATCTTTGCTTCGCAGGAAGAGCGCGCCACAGCGTTTTTGTTGTTTTCGGGTTTACATAAAGAATTAGGGTTCCAGGTTTAAGGAGAAGCAAGAGGGTAGTAGCGACAATCAGGAATGGTAGTTAGTACTACCAATCATGGAAACCCGTGTCAATCATGTGAGCAGCAGAAATAGTGCTCCTGAGCCACAACAGAACCGTTTCTGACGGTCAATGTACCCCAGGCGACCCGCAAATCTAAGGTCCAGGGGCTCTCGAACAGCGTCTGGGCATTCGCGAAGGCGCGCACAGAGAGAGAGGGAGAGAGAGTGCGGGAGAGAGAGAGAGAGAGAGAGAGAGAAGAGGCGAGAGAAATACTATTCTTCGTGGATGGAATGCTTCAGTGTGGATATGGCGATCCTGCAGGCAGTGGCCTTCTGAGTGCTTGTTTCAGTCGTAGCCGCAGGGAGATGTCTTCAAAGCTCCTTTAGATGAGACAACGAAGTGACAGCTTGCGGTGACGGGAGCTTCAGGCGGTCATGTTCGCTGCAAGTGTCCTTTGTATAAACAGAACGAAATGAGCTCTCAGATCTGGTGAACCCACTGCCCGCAACGGTTCCGACAGGGCTTCTCAACACGCCACAACCTACAACCCACGACCATCCGAATCCTCGCTGCTGCTATGACTACTACCAGTGAACAGTGCTTCCCTGCCACTGGCGGGGCCATGGCCTCCAGTGTTACCATTACCACCGCCAAAACGCTGACGACCACGACCGTGCCGCGTTCGCGACCGCGAGAACGACGACTGTTACTGCTGCTGAGCAGCGGCAACTAAGCAACTGCTGCCACTTTGTTGACTGTTAAGCTTATTGCAACTATTCTTGTGACCGTTTTTGCCACTGTTTTTTGCTACGGCTTTCTGCCACCGGAGACGCTTAGGTTCTGATCAAGGACGAGGAGCTGTGCGAGGCCGTCGCGCCGGGGTCTCAGAGGCACTCACCTTTTTGGTCACATCTTCGACTTCTCTCTTCGGGGGTACAGGCACCGGGGCCCAGCCTCGAAGGGCTCTGGATGTTAAGGGGGGTTTTCAAGCTGAATCCAGAACCAAAGCTGAAGCCGAAGCCCACATCTTGCCCCTTGAGCCGAAGAGCCTGCGAACCCTAGCGATCGTGGCGACCTCTGGATTTGTGCCTGCCTTTGAGCGTGTGTGCGAATCGAACCCAGGGCCTCCATGGCCTTACATGGGAACCCTCAGGCGCTAGAGACCTAGAGCCCTAAACCCTGCACCACGAGTTGTGAGAGCGTAAACCCTGCACCACCAAAGAACTACAGACATCAAAAGGCGTGCTTCCATACCCAAAGCTGCCGAGCTCACATCGCAAGAGATGGGGAAGTCCTGGCTCTTTTAAGGGCTCCTTAAAATCGTCTGCAGGGTTTACACTAAAGGGTTGGGGATTGTTGGGGGCATGTGGATTTGGATCTTAAGGGCTGAGTCTGAAGGCTTACAGGTTTGTTACGGTTGAATCCGGCGGTTCAGCAACAGAAGGGCTTTAAAGTCTTGGGTGGAGAGCCTAGGCCCTACCTACTGTAGGCTGTAGGGGTTCAGAATTTCCGGTCGCGAGGTTGGGGGTTTGTGCTTACTGAACGTTTCGGGTCCTCTTGGGTTTGTGTTGAGGATTCGGGTTCAGGGCGTGCCGCCTGTTCATGCGCGAGGCGATGCTAGCGATTCCAGATCCCAAGAATAGGAGTAGGAAGCACGGGTGCTCACACCTGTGTCCGCTGCCCCAGCTGGTAAATAGCCATATCAGCAGCAGCAGCAGCAGCAGCAGCAGCAACACGAACCCTGATATTCACAATGAAAGACTGGTGGCGATAACCGAATAGTTTGACAGGAGCACTACCAACGTAGCCAGAGGTAGCCTGAGCGCACAACGGGTTTTGATCCGCACGATGAAGATTACAGACCCGCTTTCGGTTGCCATGCAGCTAATCTGGATTATTTCTTGCCTGGCTTGTGGGGCTGAGAGCCCTGAAGACCAACCCAGTATCTCGTTTCTGCAAGTTGTGGTGCTAGTTAGTCACATGGTAGCTGGGGAGCAGTAGCAACAAGAAGAGAAGAGCAATAAAGAGCAGGTTAAGAAGACTGCTTATCGTATAATTGAGCTCGAGGGACAAGGGACAGTTTACAAGGTCGTCAGGCTGCTTGTGCTGGCCAGGAACACCTCCTGGGCCTTTGCCCGCTTGTCACTGCTCAGTCAGGAGTTAGTGGCCCGTCCGCACCACATCACTCAACCAGAGCGGCTCACATTTGGAATTTTGGGGTTCAGAGTCTACCAAGATCGACTCGAGTCCGTGTGAGAGAGAGAGAGAGAGAGTCTACCAAGAATGTTCCCCAACAACGTGGCCCATGAATACCGCTGCAGTAGCTCGTAGCCATGACCGCATCTCCCTGAGTGACTTGTTGAGTATATGTCACGGGGACGGTCTGTTTCTCCACGGGGCAACTTGGCATTCGCGGAGATATGCAGTGTACGTAGTTACGTTAGTCAGTTCGTCAGATAATTAGCGTCAGTGTGTCAGTTGGTTAGTGAGTTAGCTAGCCAGCCAGCTAGCTAGCTAGCTAGCCAGTGTCTTGGTTAGTTAGTGAGTTAGTTAGTTAGTTTAATTTGTTTAATTGTTAGTTAGTTAGTTAGTTAGTTAGTTAGTTAGTCAGTCAGTCAGTCAGTCGGTCCGTCAGTTAGTTAGTTAGCTAGCTAGTTAGTTAGTTAGTTAGTTAGTTAGTTAGTTACATAGTTCGCATCTGTGTGTGTGTGTGGATTTGGTGGGCATCAGCAAATCAACCCACCGAAAACCTCGAACATTGAGCCGAATACCCTAAACCTTTCACTCTATAAACCGTAGACCCTACAGCATGAATCTGAACTGGAAGCCTGCACCGGCGAGCCGTTATCCACGTATCACCATTGAAGACGTGAAACCCTACACCCTGTCGATGGGCGTCGAGTTTCCCCACAAAGTTGACTTGCCCATTATAAACCTCCCCTCAATTATGAAATCCGACCCCCCGGAACTCAATTGTAAACCACCCCTCAATTACAACACCCGGCGCCCCAAACCCATTTTTTTGAGATATTCATGATGTCGATTTTGCTTAGCTTTGTGGGAACCCCCTCCAGTATTGCAGAGAGCGAGCGAGAGAGAGAGAGAGACTGCAATTACTACGACCGCTCCAGTATTGCAGAGAGAGAGAACAGCAATTACTACGACCATTCCAGTATTGCAGAAAAAGAGAAATTGCAATTACTGCAACCCTTCCAGCATGGAAACGAAGATTTAGAGGATCTCAGAAGCCATGCTTTCCTTGATAAAATTCCGTATTCCGGCAGCAACAAAATCAATCCATCCTCATGGAGTACTAACAGAAGCCGTTCTTCCTACTTATAAACCCCCCTCAACCATAAACTCCTCCCGGGGAGGGCCTTCTGGTGGTGCCTGCAGAAGCCAGAAAAAGGAAAACAAACGTTAGAAGCCAAACCCTTGATGGGGAAAGCTTTCGATTCAGAAGGACAACAAGCTTTAGAAGCCAAGCCTGTGGTGGGGAAAGTCTTCGACTCAAAAGGGCAGCAGGCTTTAGAAGCCAAGCCCGTCGTTGGGAAAGTTTTGGATTCGAAAGGACGGCAAGCTGCCAAGCAAATACTACAGTACCACTCCTGCACCACTGCTGTACTACTACTGTACTACTACTGTGCTACTATTCTAGCACTGCTGTACTACTATTGTGCTACTGCTGTACTACCATTGTGCTATAAATATTATTACTGTACTGCTACTACTACTGCTGCTACTACTACTACTACTGCTGCTACTACTACTACTACTACTACATAGAACCCGATAGCAATGATTCAATCCGAGCCCTAATCCCGACCTTGCCAGGCTTGTCCGAGGTGTGAGTGTCAAAAATCCCGACGCCTTTTGCCCAGAAACTCTAAACCTGAAATCCTAAACCCGGACCCTCAACACTTCTACTCTAAAGCCCTGAGATCCTAACCCTAAGGCTGTAATGGTTCGGCAGACCCAAGCATGCTGCACATGGCAGACGGGCCAGCTCGGTGGTTGACGTGTCCAATGACACGGCATGCGAGCGCTTGGCGTGCGGCGTCGCCAGACGGAGTCCAAATTCCTCGGAAACAACCCGATTAAGATTACTCTGCCTGCAGCTTGACATGTCCTGTCTACATGGCCAAGCAACACATACGTACCGTCTGTCCTCCCGTGCTGCCCTCTCGCAGGTGAGTATCGACCTGCAGCTCATCAAAACTGGAGTGGATTCCTGTCTCTTCTCTGGCAGACGATTCGGCTGCGGCCTCCCAGTGGCCTCGACCGACGACACCACCACTTTTGCGTTTTGCATGAATGGTGCGTGAACAGGCGGCGCACCAAACGCCACGATGTACATGGTTTTCACAGTTTTCACCGAGAAGCAAAGCACCAGGGACATGCTTGATGGGTGTGCAGATTCTGCAGGTGATTTTCCACTTGCAGCCCATCAATGTGGAGTGGGTTCCCGTCTCGTGCCCGGCAGACCATTCGACTGCTGCCTCGAAGTGGCCTCGACCGACGACACCACCACGTTTGCGTCTTGCACGCGTGGTGCGTGAACAGGCGGCGCATCAAACGCCACGATGTACATGGTTTGCACCGAGAAGCAAACACGCAGGCACATGCTTGATGCTTGATGAGTGTGCAGATTCCGCAGGTGATTTTCCACTTGCAGCCCATCAATGTGGAGTGGGTTCCCGTGTCGTGGTCGGCAGACCATTCGACTGCTGCCTCGAAGCGGCCTCGACCGACGACACCACTACGTTTGCGTCTTGCACGCGTGGTGCGTGAACAGGCGGCACATCAGACGCCCCCGAGCCGCAAGATATACATGATGTACACCGAGAAGCACAGCGCACACACACAGACACACACCCACACAGGCTCGACGGGTGTGCAGATTCCGAACTTCGGTTTTCTTTCGCAGGTGATTTTCGACTTGCAGCCCACCAGCTTGGAGTGGATTTCCACCTCGTCTCCGGCAGACGAGTCGTCTGTGGCCTGCCAGTGGCCTCGACCGACGACACCACCGCGTCTGCGTTTTGCATTCGTGGTGCATGAACAGGCGGCACCTCAGATGCCTTCGCAGGCTGCACTGCAAGTCGAGACGACTCCGCAAGATTTACGATGATGAAATCGAGAAGCACAACAGACACGGATGCTCGATGGGTGTGCAGACTCCGAACTTCAGGATTGGTAACATGTGTAAACACAGGCGGCAAAGCCTCGTAGGAGTGCAGCGACTCCACCATGACGCTGCAACCAGGCTGCAACCTCCGAAGGGATTGGAGCAGGCATAGCAAGCCCTGCCAAACTCCTGCGGCTTGTTTGGCTCAACAATTCGCACTTGCAGCATGCAGGGCCCTTTTGCAGAGTCCCTGAGCCAGTCCAATACCTCCTCTCGGTTGCGTCGGGACCTTAGCCAGACGGCTTTCTCTTTGCAGCTCGCCACCTAGTTTCCCCGTGTCTATCCGGGAAACCGAAATCAAGTCTAAGCACGTCTATCTGAAGCTGAGGGTTTGGCTTGCGCTCACGCCTCAAGCCGCGAAGAGCTTTGCGACACTAAGCTGCTGATGCAACGCCTCGAAAGCTGGCACATGAAGTACATCACGGGCCAGTTACATCCGAGAGCTTGGTTGTTCAAGGTATGGAGTCAAAACCAGCACCCAGGGGTGCACGCATGACGACGTGCCACACCGGTGCACGTTGGCCACCCGACATTGGCATCAACATGCTGCACGCGGCGCCTGGTGCGCAGCCTGCTTTTGTGGCGATGCCTTTGGTTTTCAACCCGATCCCTCCGTGTTGATCTTGGTTCTGTGCAGAGGGGCCTTTCTTTGCGATGCAACGTTGTTAAATCCAGACTTTTTGTCCCCAGTCCCGAAAAGGGCCAGATTCACCGCTGCCGCAGAGATCGGGGCTTAGCTTCGTGGCCCGTGATCGTTGCGGTTGGTCGATGATGTAGCGGGGGGCCCCCCCCCCAGCCTGGTTGTGTCGGTGTTGGCGCATAGCAGTGTCTTTGTGTTTGGTTGCGTTCGTCATCAAGGCTGTGCAGTTGTGTCGTTAAGGTTTGGCTGTGCTGTGTCATGGGATGTGCCTGGGCTGGCAGTGTGTGTGTGTGTGTGAGAGTGCCGACAGCCGAAAGCCGGAACCGTTCACAACTAGAGGTCCGATGGTCGCAAGTTGGCTGTTGGATGCTGTTGGTGTCAACCCTTGTCGTCTGAGATTTGTTTGCATCTCCTATGGTGTCCTTTGGTTCACTTCGCCGCATATAATGAAATCATGTCTGCTTCCGCATGCTTGCTGAAATTTTTCGCCTAACCAGCTGGTTATTTGGCTTGGTCGTTGATGCGGTGAGGTGTGCGCACGGTCTTGTTCTGTGCGTCTTGGTGTGCTGGCAGTTCTCAGGTGTTTGGTTGCGGTTGTTACCAAGGGTGGGCCTTTTGTGTCGCTGGTTCTGTTTATGAGGGAATGCAATCAGCTAGTGATAGCTGGTGTGCTGCGTTTTGCAGGCTTCGCCCAGTGCCGAAAGCCAAATGCCGGAAGCATGTACCAGTGAAAAAAAACACGTGGGTGGTGCAGGGTGCCTAGGCGCTTGTCGTGGCACCGTGGAAACCACTGTTGTTTTCAAGTGGGATTCCCCGCGAATGTTCCAGCAGCCTGTTCCAAGAATCGCGCAAGCTGCATTATTATAGTCTGTGCAACCGTGCTGCTTCAGACGCATCGGCACCACAAATCTTGCTTGAAATGCGTTTGCGTCGAGTTGGTTTTGCGTGACTGTGAGTCGAAGAGCTTGGCTGTGCTTTATAGCCCGTAAACAAGCCCAAGCAGCCCAAACAGTTAAACCCTCAATCCTGCAAACCCCAAAAGTCCAACACCCTTTTTAATCTTGAGCCCTTCCAGTTTTATTCTTCCGTCCTGAAGCCTAAACCATCATAGAACAACAGCCCTAAACGTGTCCGATGCGTGGGTTTGTTGGGCGGGATTGCCGAAGAATTAAGTAACTAGAATAATTAGTAGGATCTTTATGAGAGTCCTGAATCGCGGGGCACAGTCTTTTTCCTTGATCAAAAGAAGCCTTCCGGATCACAACATGTTGTACACCGCAGTTCTAGCACTCCCCCTTCAGCGCTCCGCTGAACGAAGGAATGAACTGCAACTGGATCTACGGTCGACTTTTGAGATAGTGGGCGCTCCACGCCCCAGTCCAAACTTTACAAACTCAAGGCTTCAAACGATTTGTCCGTTCTACTTCTGGGACTTTCGGGCTTCGGAGACAAGCTTTAGCTCGGTCCGACCCTTCCATTCACGATCGGCTAGAGCTCTCGCGGGCTTGTGCAAAGTCCGGTAGTTGTCGGCCACATGCCGGCGTTCCCCGTTCGCAAAGACAGCAAAGGTTTCACGCTCTCCAGTCAACTGGTCCTGCGTAGGTCCTGACGCGGTGCCGCCAGGAACGAACATCATGACCCTTGGAATGGCATGCCAGCGAATCACCACCTCCTCCTTCCACTCCCAGTAGTCACGTTTTCCGGTGGCGGGCCGGAAACTGTAGTCCCCATCGTCTTGCAAGGTGTCCAGAGGCTCGGTAGGCGCGGGGACGACGGGTCCTCGCTGACGCATCCTCCTGGACGTAGTAGTCGTCGAAGACAAAGTACTACTCCTTCCCGCCGTGGTGGCCACTGTGGGATCGCCACTCACCTCTCCACCCTGGTCGAGGGTGGTCGTAGTTCCCCATCGTGATAGAAGGTTGGCTACACCCCACTTCGCACACTCCCAGATCGCAATGACAGCCACAATACACACGATCATGAACTGATAGTTGAAGTGGTCCTGGTCCTCCTGGGACATTCCGTGCGCCTGCTCCACCAACGACGTTAAGCAAAGCAAGAGGAGCAGCTTCTTGACTTGAGCTGGTTTAGCGGCCGGCTCCTTGGCGTCCTGGTGGCGCTTCCTCACCACTCGCATCTTGTCCGTCAGAAAACCAAAACGATCTGCTGACAAAGCTTTAGTTCCCAAGTCAGCAAGCATCACATGACCTTCGGTGTGGTGGGCAAACCAGTCTCCTTGCTCGAGTAATTCTCGAACGAGACCTCCTCTGATCCGCAAGTGCCTCGTCCGCCATGAGCCAGCGGCCGTGCGGCATACTGCCAAAGCCGCTTGACTATCCGAATGGATAGCCTTGGTCACCTCGGTGGCCCTCGTCTTGTTGCCCAGCATCACCTCCGCAACCAACTGCTCCACTGACTTTAAACATGTAGCCAACCCGCAAATCGCCACCAGCTCGCTCTCCGCGGTCGACATCGTAATAAAAGCCTGGCGGCTGCTCGTCCAGGCCACCAGTCCACCCAGTAGAAAAACCATGATGGACTGCTGGCTGCGCCCCGAGTTTGGGGCAAAGCTGGCATCACAGAAGCCCTCGATCACCACTCCTGGCGACTGCACGCGCGTATCTGGAGTCAGCTGACGGTCCTTGGAGTAGTAGATACCGCCCTCCGGGTAGCGCTTCAGGTACTTCAGCAGGTGCCCCCCCCGATACACAGCCTCCTTCGGGTTCTTACTGATCGCTTGCGACAACAAGTTGACGGCATACAAGATCTCCGGACGGCACCTCCCAGCCAACCACTGAAGTTCGCCCGCCATCGTTTGGGCTGCTCGAACAAAGTCCGCAGCCACTTCCTTTTCTTTGAGGACAAAGTCCTCCGGAGCCAGTTGCACGGGAGCCGGAACGTCTTCGTAACCTTCCAAGTCCTTGTAGCGAGCCAAGAGATCCTTGGTGTAGCTGTCCTGTTTGAGCACCAGCCCAGCATCGCTGCGGAGAATCTCAAAGCCATTGAAGGTCACATCGTCCCACTGAGGTTCCGTGCACTTCCATGTTCGGGCAACCATCATGGCAGCCTCCTTCGCTACTAGGGGCTCCCCGGCAATCAACAGGTCGTCAACGTAGCATACGATAACTCCTGCCCGACGATCTCCCACCATGATGTACCATAGGCTCCCGTCCACCTCCGAGGGGGTGAATCGAACTTCTCCTTCAGGTACTTTGCCACGCATCTGTGCCATCGTCTTGTTCCTGTAGACCTCCCATGAACGGGGCGAGGTAACCATTCCGTACAGGGCTCGTTTCACTCGCCAAATCGTCTCACGGCAGACGCCTCCAAGCAGAAACATCTTTGGAACCTGCGCCAAGGTAGGTCTCTCCTCCTGAAACAGCAACGGTGCAAGGAGGAAAGCTGTTCGAACATCCATCACCCCGATGGTCCAAGCCATGAGGGCCACCATGCGCAACACGACTCGAATAAGCACTCCATCTGCTCCAGCCGCGTACTTCTGATCCTTGGAAAAGGTCTGACCAAGGAAATTGCCGCAAATAACGGCCCGAGTTTTAAGCCTTCCCGTAAAGGCCTTGACAGTGTGCACTGTTTTTCCCGGCACGAGGTCGAAGTCCTTCCCTTCCTTCTTCCACTGCTCCAGCGTCTCCTCGGGAAAGGGTTCCACGGCCTCGTTTTCACGAACCAGAGACTCGTACTCCGACAGCATGCTCGGCACCCACTTGTCGATGTCTCTCCTCACTACCTCATTGGCAACCGTCTTGGTGTGAAGAGGAACCTCTGCCTCCTCCTGAACAACCTCGGTCTTGAACAAGTGGTCGCAGCCGCCCGCCTCATCCTCTGGCACGAACTCCTTCATGATGCTCTCCAGCCTCAACCGGCTGGCAACTCGCTCCGATAACGGACCCTCATAGGACCTCCCGCACTCGCCATGATGAATGAGATCCTCCCGCTCCTCGTGTTCTTCTTGCACCAGCGTCAAACGAAGGTTGTCTAGATACTCATCAAAGAGATCCCATCCCACCTCCAACGGCACTTCCGACCCGACGATCTGATAGATGTCTTCATCTAGTTCGCACAGTGCTTTCAGATGCGGCACTTGAGGCGGGCTGTATGCTCCCCAGTCCTCATGGATCCATTCTGCACCTTGCTGTTCTTGAACGTCTCCATCACTGTTCTCCTCGCCAATGAAGAACTCCTCGGGACTCCTTCGACCAACGACCTGTGCAGAACGACATATACATAAAGACGGATCCACCTCATACCCTTTGCATATACATCTAAAAACGACATGACCATCTCCGGCGCAAACTCGACGAGATTCCAATGACTGGTGCTCCCCCGGCTCCTGACCATCTCCGCCGCAAACTCGATGAGATTCCAAGGTCTGGTGCTCCCCCGGCTCCTGACCATCTCCACCGCGAAAACTTGATTTTTTGTCCTCCTTTGCCACCACTGCCACCTTGCGCACACCTCCCCCCTCAGGCGAAAAAGCCTGAGATTGGGGCAAAGGAAAGCCCAGTTGTTGTAGTAGATCACGTCCTTCCTGAGCGCAGTTGTTGACACAACCCACGGTGTAGGCCGACAAGGAAATCCGACGTCCTGTCCATGAAAGTGGTTGATGTAGGCGACAGGGGTCGAACTGCACGACCTTGTGATACGTGGGGTAGGCCTGCCCCGACAACCACTTGCCGTTGAATTTCTTCCACATGGCCGCGGAGGTGGCTTGCTCGTCCCGGCACCATAGACCTCCACCCACATAGTTGCCAAAGCCCATCAAGTAGGCCTTTGCTCCAGCCTGATTGTTGCCATCTCTGTGTAGACGCAGCTGGGTGTTGTAGTTGAGGGACATGGTGGTAAATGTAGTTCCTGGTGGGGCATGGGTCTTCACCACACTGGTGAGGAACTGCGTCAAGAAGGGGCGACGACGGGCTCCAAGAGTGGTCCCCACCACACCACCATGACGAAACATTCCCAACACATGGATAGCAACCTTGTCAGCGTCGTTCTCGTAGGTTCCAGGGCGGCGATTGTGAGCGTACACGTCTCCCAATGAAAGAGACTCCAACAGTTCGTCTGCCGCGTCCATGGAAAAGTCGCCTGCCTCCAAGAACTTGCGGGCCAACTCTTCATCACGGAGAAGTCCTTGCTCCTCCTCGACAGTCATCTTGGAAACGATGTCGTCTGGATTTTCCTCTTTTAGAGAGGCCACCACAGGAGTCTTTCCATAGATTCGGCGCCGAGCACCGGGTTCCCCCGACGGCCTTGGAGTCCCATCCACCTCAAACTCACCCGAAGTCTCCTTGACATTCTCCACCGCCACCATGGTAGTCAAGTAGGTGCCATCGTCGGTCCGAACCAAGAAGCCCCGGGCCACATCCATGGAAGGACATAGGATTCTAGCTGCAACCACCTTCTCCATGAACTATTCCTTCTTCATCCTCCACGATCGCTGCTTGACAAAGACCTTTGTTCCAAAGGGAGGTAAACGAGGAAGTCGTCCACCGAGCCGGGTGACAATCTCCTGCTGAACCTTGGACACGTAGTGGCGCATAGCAAACCCCCACATCTCTGGCCCCATGCCCGAGCCTGCCAGGTAGGTGCGAACCGCATTTTTGGCACGGCCCACAAGGGCTTCCACCCTTCCATTGGCCTTGAAATCATCACCAGTAGGAGTGGTCCGAACCAGGCCTCGGTCTCGACATAGCGCCCGAAAACTCTTTCCAATGAACTCGCGCCCCCTGTCGGTATGGACGCGCTGCACCACCAAGCCCAGCCTTTTCACCTGCATCAAGATGTCCTTCGTAGCCGCCAGCACTTCAGGAGCAGCCTTGGACGCCATGGCGACCACAAAGGGAACCTCCACACACGTCACCCCATCCAACTTGTCTCGGTCAACCCGAGCCATCCACTTCTCCATTTCACGCTTGCTCCTCTCCTCTTCCAAAGGAGCTGAGCATTCAGCTTCTTCGTCCGCCTCATAGCCAGCTTCACAAACTGGGTCGTCCTCAGCCATAGGTCCGATCCCTCCACCGTCATCTGCTCCAGGATCAGGGGGTTGTAGAAGCTTGCCCAGTACATCTGGGACCACCAATGTTCCAATCAAGGCATAGCGAACCTTCTTCACATACTCGTCGCAGCCTTGGCGGGTAGGCCCAACAACGTCCAAGCTGAGGCACCAAGCTTCCGGTGTAACCACCCGTCGATGAGCATGACCACGAAAAGACCCTGCTAAACACGCTCGACAATCTCTTCTGAAAGGCGTGTGATCTCGCCGAAGATGCTCCAAAAAGGAATGGTCCAACTTCATGACCGACTCCAACACAGAAACACCTAGGCTCTCCTCCACAACCCACTTCACGGCCTGCTTCAACCCAGGAGCCCACGCTGCCCACGTAGAGGATCGGAAACCTGCTCCATCATGGTCTCGCTCTTCCTCGGACAAGGTCCAAGGCCCTCGAAGTCCACAAAGTTCTCGGGGGCATTCCTTGGAAGCCATGATCCTGGTCGGCTTTCGTCGAGGATGGCCGAGGGGACCTTGATCGAACTCCCAAAACACCCAGCCCATCTCATGCGCCAAGAAGTTGATCTCGGGAAAGGCCCAGAGTGAGGCATAGCTGGGCTGGTCCAACACCACCTTTGGATCCTCAGGGTGCTCCAGCAAAAAGTCCGGATCACGATCCCCATTTAGCCTCGCCACAGCTGCCGCCACCATCCACAGGAACAACATGCGGAAGATCATGATGACATCTTGTCGAGTCCTCCACTCCTCCCAGTCCGAGAGGTCTTTGCGGCCCCAACGTCCATCACCATCTCGCTCCCGAAGTGGTCGAGGCCCTTCCATGCCCTCCACTGCCACGTTCCTGAGTGCCGAGAAAGTACGACAGGGCGGGCCGCCGAACACCATCTTGATCTTGCCCGACAACGCCAAGTCCAACAGGGCAGCATAGGTTCCGTCCGCCATCAGGTCCTCCGCCTGATCCACCAACACCACGTGCGCAGCCTCCGCTCGAGAGGACCATGTAGCTCTGTCCTTTCCACAGAACAGATGTACTGCCACCGCCGATGCCTGTTTCCAGCGCTTCCTCTCATGCCTGTTCCAAGGCACTTTGTCTCCCTCCAGACCCGCAGTTGTAGGCACCGCCGACACCAACCACGCTGGAGCCTCACGGAACATCTTGTGAAGCCAGGCCCACGATAAACCCACTCCATTACGAAGGTCCTTCACGGCCTTCTTGCCCAGCTCCCAATCCATAGCTGGAGCTCGCCCACAGACCTCCACCAGTCTGTTCACCGCAACCTCCGCATCCCGACGCCGTTCTTTCACCTCCTCAGCTTCTTGAATCAAGTCCAAGCCGAGGGCTTCGGTGATCTCGGGACATCCATTCACCACACGAACTTGTAGAGCACCTCGAGAGGGGTGAGTAATTTGACAGCCCACCTCGCCATTCCAAATCACTCTGCAGCCGATCTCCATCAGGTCACTCATAGCCACAATGGGTGCTGTGGGTCTCGTTGTCAACAGAGTCCCCCCTGGCATCTGGTAGAACCACGTCTCTCCCTCCGCTAACAGCACCTTGCGTCTCGGAAGACCTTCGATCTCCCCCGGGCATGCCGTCCTCATAGAAGTGGTAGCTCCAGAGTCCACAAGCGCTTTGCCCCACGCCTGCTGGTCCGGGTTCGTAAGGGACTCTTCCGTGACCTTGGCCAGCCGAAGGGACTTCAAAGCTTTGGTCGCCTCCTCAAAGAACTCAGTTCGCGCTGCTGAATCCTCTGCTGTAGAAGAAGGAGGAGCACCCATTGGTCCATCCGTCGTAGGCTCCTCCTCGGTCTTGCGGACCGCCTCCTGCTTCGGCCCTTTGTCTTTTCCACCCCCCTTTTTCCGACGCCCCTTTGGAGGCTTGTCGTCCCCACCACCAGCAGACGAAGAGGTAGTAGCCGCCGAAGAAGAAGGACCAGCCGCTGCAGCTCCACCGCTGCCGCCACCCTTTCCAACCGAGGATGCATTTTGATTTTGGCCACCACCGCCGCCACCAGAAGCATTCCCCCCTTGACCGAGAATCGGGCACTGAGGCTTCAGGTGGCTGTCAGAGCCGCACTCCCAGCATCTGCCAGGTCCCAGCGCAGCATGTGCGAACATACAGCGACTGCCACACTTGCACCCAGAGCCGTCCTGCCAACTCCAACAAGGTCGCTGCTGCTTAGCCTTGCCTTTGCCCTTGCCGGCATCATCGTAGTTCTTTGTCTCCTCCAAGCGAGCAATCTTTGGAGGGGCCGGTAAAGGTTGTGCTAAGAGCGCTGCTTCAAGTTCCCCCACCACCAAGTACGCATAGTCTTCGGCGTCCACTAGGGTGGCCTTGTAATCCAACTGGCGCTCCAGCTTGAACGAGGCAATCCTGAAGGCAGCCGAGGGATACTTGTTGCCCGAAAACGTCGTACTGATAACGCGGTCCAACCCGCGACACAGCAGAGAAGGGTCGGGTAGCACGAGTTGTAGCTCCCGTCCCCGCCGAAGGAGACGGACCCATTTCCTCGCCAGCTGCAAAGTCCCATCCAAGCCACTGCCCACCTCTGGCGCCGTTAGGAACTGCAGCAAATGCGCCTTTTCCCCCGCCCCACCTGGCTGGTAAGCGCAGTGCACCAGGAAGATCATCGCCTCGACTGTCACCGCCCGCACCGACACCACTTCATGTCGAAGCTCCTCTGGCAAACTTTCCAGCAAGAGAACAGCTGCACGCTGCTCCACCCTTTGGTGCTTATCCTGAGCCGGCCGCTGGCTCAGGATGGACTGTCGCAGCGACAACCTCGTAACCGGGGCACTCTCCAACCATGTAGTGTAGAGGCTTTTCACCCGGTCCATCAACAGCTTCCACCATGAAGCCGCACTGGGACTCAGCGACGACATTGAGGGCTCCAGCTGGGCCAACCAGTCCCCAGCAATCACTGCTGCATCACCTCCGCGAGCACTCGCCAACACCGGCAGCTTGGTCACCAGCTTTGACGGCTCCTCACTTAATCCTGCGTCCACTGTCGTAGCCGTAGACGTCGAAGACGGTGGAGCCGGAGGAGGCGAGGGCGTCCCAACCTCTGCAATCGCTGGCGGCACTGGCGTCCCGCCTGGTGTTGACGATGAACCACCAGTTGTCCCAACCTTAGGTGTACTCGGAGGCGGAGGTGCTGGAGGTGGGGGCGGCGTTCCACCCGCGTCTCCAGCAGTGATATTGGATGGAGGAGCCGTTCCTCCTGACCCAAACTGCACTACCATCTGCCCCTGCACCATTGTATATGGATGCCAAGCGCCTTGCACGCAGACCAAACCTTGAGCAGGTACAGGAGGCTCCACTCTGGGTGCCGTCAGCTCCGAAACTGTAACAGGCGAACCTTGGGCCTGATCCAGGCCCACGTAGCGTCCCAAGCCACCACACAGACGGCCAACCTCCACCGGGGCCGATGCTTCAAACTCATTGCCTCGCACTGCTCCGCAAGGCAACTGAAGTGAGCTCCACTCCGTACCACCATAACCTGCACCACCCAAACATGACCCCGTATTCGGAAATCCCATAACTCCCTCATTCTGCACCGTGCCCTGAGGTTCCGCCGCTGTCCTTGGCCTTGACATAGCCATTGACTGCATGGTCCTTTGTGGCGGAGGCATACTCAGGGAAGATATAGTAGGGATACTTGGGGATGTACTGTAGGGTTCCGGAATCCCAGGCGGTGCACACATACCAGACAGCTCCGAAGTTCTTGGAAGCGAGGGCATACTCGACGGCTCCGTCGTTCCTGGAAGCGAAGACATACTGGGAGGTTCAGTCGTTCTGGGAAGCGAGGGCATACTAGAAGGTTCGGTCGTTCTGGGAAGCGAGGGCATACTAGAAGGCTCCGTTGTTCTGAGAAGCGATGGCATTCCTGGAGGTTCAGTTGTTCTGGGAAGCGATGGCATACTAGACCGCTCATCGTGCCCATGAATATCTGCCAAAGCTTGCGCCTTCATCACAGACTCCACCGTCTGCTCCATAGTAAACCCTGCTGTCACTTGACCACCCACATGATCCACCTGCATGGGATCACCTTCCAGAGAAAAGGGCTGATCCGTTAAGGCCAGGGGCCCCAGCAGAGAGCCCGGAACTCCCCTTGGCCCTTCCGCGGCCCGTCTCCTCGCGGTTTCACTGCTGTCACTGCTGAACGTGCCCTGGAAAATCTTGCTCGTACTAGTCAGAGGCCGAAAGCCCTGGCCCTCGTCATGCTCCGTTCTCACATGCAGCTCCGAGAGTTGATGGCTGATGCGATCTACATCTGCCAATCCCAGCCCGCCAGCATGAGGCGTCACCGGAGTCATAGCCGTGCTTGCTGCGCCGCCTGCCGTAGAGCCGGTCGCCGACTGCCACTGCTCCACTCTGCTCATTCTTTCCGTCAGCGATGTCAACAGGCTCGTCATGAAGTTCAGCGACCGCTGAACTTGACCCACATCCTCACTTCGCCGCTCCACAGATACAGATCTGTCCCGGTCCGCTGGCGGTTCCTCACGTAGCGTGGTGTCAGGAATAGACGTCTGAGCGGGCTGCCTACCAGAGGCTGAATCTGCTCCATCCAGAGGACGAAGAGACTCAGCATGGCTTCCGTGGCTTCCGTGCCCCTCTATCGTCTCACCTGACCTCTCAGCGTAGTCCGGTTCCAAAACTGAATCTTGTACACGTACTTCTTGAAGATGTCGACGGCCTTCAGACTCCTGGTCGGCAGTGGGACCATCACGGTCCGCCTGATCCCCAGGATGCGCTTCCGGCTCCATCGGCCGACCCTCATCCTGCAGCGAGCCGTCCATGGGAACCGCTTACACACCCGAAGGCGTTGGGCTCATAACCCCTGAATCGCGGGGCACAGTCTTTTTCCTTGATCAAAAGAAGCCTTCCGGATCACAACATGTTGTACACCGCAGTTCTAGCAAGAGTATTGTAAACCAACCAGGCCAACCAGCAACAACAACGCTTACCCCCTAACCTAGTCATCCATACCCCTGGTTTTCGAAATCCTCCAGGTAGATGCCACAGCAGAGGAGGCAGCCGACGCCTCGGAGTTTCATCATCGGCTTGTGGGTTGGCACTTACGACCCGGGAGCACCAATAGTTTTACATGGTTTTAAATTGTAAATGCAAGGTTCAAGATTAAAGTTTAAGGTTTCGATTTAAATCCTCGGTTTTGAGGGTGCCGGATTTAGGATAGCAATCTGAGATGCATTCAAGGAAAACGGGGTGAGGACAGTCTTTGCTTCTATCGTCGAAAACGTGATTGTGTTCTGTACCTGAAGCCGTTAATGCACCCCACGGTTTCAGGCATCGCGGTGTAACAGCTTGCAAGATTTGGCACAGGCTGAACCGCTAATCCAAAAGCCGAAGCCAAACCGCAAACCCTGCACTTCAAATCCCAGACCCGGATCCGAAAACCCCAAGAGTTGAGGTTTAGTGTTACGTCCGAGAGCCTGATTGAAGGATGACGAGGGCCTGAGCAAGTAGGTTTGTCACAAGGGTTCTGTTGGAATCAGAACTTGGCGAATGGCGGTCCTGGGTGCCGTTGTTTCCTTTCTCGGTTCTCCGGCTTTCGACTTCACCCGGCAAGGCTTCACGACGAACTGCGTGAACTTATGGTCATTCGAACAAGCCGAACATTGCTAGTATTCTTAGCCACCAGCACAGTGGACAATAGGAGCCCGGCCCTTGTCAGTTGGTCGCACAGCTCAACGGCTTTAGCACATTGAGCTACGTTTCGCTGAATTGGATAGTTACCTTTCCGAAGGTGTGCGGATGTGGTGACAACATCCAGCCAATTTTATTGTAACATCAGCACTGTTGCAGGACAGAGGGCCGGCGTGAAATACGATTTAGGACTGTGCCCGAAACCGCAGATCGTGTCCTACAAATCCAACACGCCTCATCTAAACCTATGGTGTTTTTGCCACCTGATCTACACCCTTTTCGAGCAAACCGCATTGCACCGGATGCTGTTGCCCATCTTGGCTCGCTTTTTGAGTTGTGCAGCCCGAGAGAGCCAAAGTCGTAGGTAGACACGTGACTCCAGAGACTAGTGACTAATTGTTCAGGGCTAGCCGCCAACTTGGAAGGGCTTTGCCCAAGGAAGCCAAGAGCCAAGCTGCCAAAATGGTCGCAGTTTTAGACACAGCAGGGCAATTTCCGACATTGGAGGCCTGCGGCCCGAGTGCGTGATGCCGAGATAACCGATTCAGAAACAGGCAGAGAGCACGGCGTGTCCTGTCTCGATCTGCTGATATTTAGGAAGCACGTAGGACCACCACCATCATCCTCATCAACTTCAGATGTGTTCCCTAGACACGATCTAGCAATGGTAGGGAAGGGTGGCACCTTGCTTAAATGTTGCTCAGGGTACGAAAGCCGCAGAACTCCGAGTCCCAGCCTTAAACCCATCGGACACTTGGAATTGCGTCTGAGCCCCTGGCATATGTAATTCGCAGCCTTGACAACAATGGGGTTGAAGGGTTCACAGAGAGGCGCTTACACGTCGAACTCACAAGCCTTGTCTGGAGTTAAGCCCCCTGGCACGAACCATTTACAGCCAAGTGTCCAAAAGCCACGGTCGCAAGATGTCGCAACCCAGTAAGTCTTGGATTCAGCAAAGGCTTGCAAGCCTTCAAAACCTCGCATCAGCTCGCAAGCTCCGAGGCCCCGAAAGCCCGAAGCCTCGAACCCCCATGAACTCCCTAAGCCCTAAGCCGTGCCACGGGTAATCATTCAGCCTCCGAGAACTGTGCAAAACAATTTGCAAGGCCAGTTTTCAACCCTCAACACACCATGAGGAGAGTCCACTTTCGAGTATATCGGGCGCAAACGATGAACCTAAAACCTGCTTTCAACAGAGCCAAGGCGCCGACATGTACCATGATCCCAACGCGGGAATGCCTCCTCCCGAGCCCGCCGCGGGCTACGCCTACGGCGTGGCACCTGCGGCAACCCGGCCTTGAGCTTTCGGGCGGGTTTCGGGTTTGAGGGATCAGACATGCTTGGATTTCTGAGGGCCCAGGGATTTCGGGGGGGGGGGGGGGGG
>CAJNJA010019932.1:0-10066 GCA_905231915.1 Symbiodinium necroappetens
AAGCCAGGAAATGCAGGGGGGGGGGGGATATAACATTACCCATTTTTCTACAGGATCCTGAAGTATAACATTGGGTATAGTCAAAAGCATGAACCAGCATTGGGGACCAGAGTAAAGCCCCGAAGTCGAACGCAAATTGGGGGCCCGAAAGCGTCCCAGGCACGGCAGCAAGGAAACTTCTTCTGCCGCCCAACATCCACCTTTGCCTCGATCATGCAGCCGACCTCGCTCTTCTCAGTAGGGTTTTGGGCTTTGCAAGGTGATCTTGCAGGGTTGTCTAGGCTTTTGATTCGAGGGCTCCGTATGGGGCCTTAGTAGTCAGACTGGGATTATCTGCACTTTTGGGCTATCCTATTGAAAGCGTCGCTTTCGGGACTAAGAGTTTGGGCTGAAGGGTTTGGGGTCTTTTTTTAAAGGTTCCGGGTGTGCTGCAAGTACTGGTTGGGGCCTTTCCGCGCGTAATATTACGTACATCAGATCGTTTGAAGCCGAATACCACACAACAGGGGAACTGATGACTGCAGGTGCGCAGGTAGCTTCGACTCATGGTTTCAACACCAGGCAGAATGAATTCCACAGCTCCCTTCGACAGACAAGACTGTGAGCTGAAATCCATCACCTTAAAGTCTGGAGTTTGGGGGGTGTGCTCTAGAAGCCTAGGTCAGTAGAAGAAGGCGCTGCAACATAGTGTAACGTTGCCAGGGGTTCTGCGAAGAAGGGATCTCCTCGCAACCTAAAACTCGAAGTAGCAAGCTTCGTGTGGCATGTCGTCTTTGGGCTATCATCGCAACAGCGAGTATCTTGCACTGTACTTCGAACATAGCATGCGACATTTCAGCGGCATTTTGTTAACTCTTATCGAAAGCCTTGCTAGTTAGACTTTAGATCCCCTTTTTCAGAAGCCGCAGCCCATCTCCGTAAGTCATGGCAGTAGCCACCATTGCATGCCAAGGTTCGCCCGAGTGTGGGGTGATTGCCTTCGTCTTCGTTGCCTTGCGACTGATGTGCCCAATCCCCAAACCCTAAACCCACAAGGATCCGCGGAAAGCTTGCGGGCTCTCTCCGATTTAAAATGCCCTGATACCACTGTTCAGGGCCCCCGTCAACAAATCCTAGAGCCCTAGAGTCACTAACCGAACCCCCTACGGCAGGTCACCGGCCTGCGGACTCATGGCGAAGTAGATGGCACCCCCGCACCAACCGCTGTGGCCGAGCTTGAAACCATTCCTGCAGGATCTGAATAGGTTTTTTTTTGGGGGGGTTATGTAAGCAAGGCGAGCTGCAACATCTCCACAACCCTTTTGAAACATCAGCTTCTTGGTAGCCAGAATGTCTCAACCCTAAAATCCCAAACCCTAAACCTAGTCATGGAACCCCAAATGGCCCCTTCTTCGATGTGTCCGGGGAATTCCTCGAACATGCGCCCTAATTCACGATAACGTTCATCTGGCAGGAGTGGGGAAGGATAGGTAATGTTGCGGCCCGAAAAACAAACAACAACGTTCCCTTCTAGATTCTAGCTTGAATCAGTACACGATATAAATATCTAAGTGCAGCCACGTGGCGCGAGGATGAGCTTGCAGATCTGCGGGCTTGTCTGATGGTAGACCGTCAGGATCTGTCAGCGAAATTGAGGACATGGTGAGGTTCCGGTGAGGATCGACAAGTCTCTAAAACCGTGAATTGGGCAGGAATGGTGGGAGAGCCCCATACCTCGTGCTTGATAGCGAGCTTTATGGCGTAAGTGTAGGGTTGAGGGCTACGGATGATGTAGGGTTTACGCCCTCGCAACTCGGACTCCGTCAGTCGAGGTCTCTGTGTCCAACTACGCCTTCATGACTACTCTCTGAGTTTGCGATCAGTCTTACACCACCCAAGCACCACACGATAACAGGGCATAGTTCATCATCCTAAGTAACCAGTCCCAGAGATTGCCAGGTTATTGGTAAATTGACACCAAGCAAACTCCGCAGCGTCAGTAGGGCTTAAGATTTCGGGTTTAGGGTCGAGTCAAAGCCTCATTCCTCCCTTCCGAAACCCTGCTCCCAAACTCCTCTGCACATCCCTGAATTCAGAACAAGAGGCCGTGATTCTTCACCAACAGCGGCTTTTGGGCGCTCTGGCTACTACAGAGGCCTGGGGGTCTGTGAGAGCTTGGCTCCATAATTGTATTGGGGAGCTGCATAGAATACAGCTCTCGTTATTTAGGCTGGTACTCAATATCTATATATATATATATGTATATGTATATGTATATACAGATGTATCTATATATATATATGTGTGTGTGTATGTATATGCACATGTGTATATGTGTGTATATACACACTTATATACGCAGATTTGTATACAGGTACATACATATACACGTATGTGTATATACATATTTATTATATATACATATATACATATATTTATACATATATGTATAAATCACTTTCAACAAGCCAACTTCCAACCGACCTGGCGGCCGTGTTCTAGCTTTGGTGGCGGTGCGGTCGGGTGGGGCACCATGCTGTCTGGACAGCAACCGAGGTAGTCGCCTCCGCTTGGGCTGCAGCGCTTTCAGGCGTTGCTTGCCGCTTCTACTGCTTGGGGCTTGAACCTTGCCCTCCAAGCAGCCCCTCATAACTCGACAATTTGGGAGTCCAGGGTAAACTCTAACATCGAAACCAGAGAGACCTTTATTTTGCTGGTTTTGGTTGTCCAGGGAATGAAAAGCGTGGACAACCCCAGGATACGATCGGTGCCGCTGAACCGTGATCTTTGGACAACGCTCTGCAAGCCAGGGTCTGGAAATTCGATAGGGAAGAGGACTGCAGCATGGACAAGTGGAGTATAGGGTTCTCGTCAGGTGCAGGAGTCTTAGGTCATTCAAGAGTAGGCATTCATGGTCCAGAGATGCCATCATGCACAAGCTGATGTCGCAAGTCGGATACATGGGCCACAGCCTCAGTGAACAGAAACAGTCCTAAGTCCCCGTTCCACAACAAACTGACAACTGACAACTGCCCCAAAGTCCTATTCATCTTGCTTTCGCCCTGAACTCAGACTTCTTCGAATGCAACTCTAAAACATACAACTGCCGATGCTGGAGTTTGGTACAGCAGAAGGCCGCAGGACACTTGAGAGCCAGAAGCTTGTCCAGCTCCCCTGTTCTCTCTGGATCTCTAGGACTTCGGGTTTAGGGCGGCAGGACTTTTCTTCCTGCCCGTAGGGCTTAGGATTGATAGGCCTAGGAACGAAACCCTTGTTGAGGGTTTCGACTCCATGCGAGGCGTCTGTGATGGTCTGGTCAGCTCAAGGTTGCGAATGTGGGCTGCGGCATAAGGGGCTTCCGGCTTAGGAGTTACGGTATTATAGCACAGCAAAGCAACTTTACTGTACTATAATACCGTAACCCCTAAGCCGGATAAAGTATAGTATAGTGATACCATACTACATACTCTATGTAGTAGCTGCGGGCTCCCGCAGCTACTAAGCGGGTTTAGGGTTCCAGGTCTCGAAACTGCAGGCAGCAGGCCATGGGGTGTGGGGCAGCAGTCGCCGTGGAGCCTTGCAAGCAGGGCTGCCCAAAGGTGCTTCACAAACTGTAGGGTGTAGGGTGTAGGGTTTAGGGTGTAGGAGGCAGGGCTTAGAAGAAATGGGAAAGTTAAGCCACCTTCTTCTCGGAGGTGCTTCAAGATTCTAGAGAACAACCGGATGCTATTGCTGAGCGTGGTGGTTTCGGTTTCTGTACTTCCCTTATGAAGTTCATGGGTTTAAGGCTTGGGGCTCTTGCTTTGGGTTCAGCACACGCGGCTGTGCCAGGTTGCTGTGCTTGCTGGCTCTACAACGTGCGTCCTTCACTGCATCGGATGCGGTCAAAGGACGCTTGCATGAAGGACCGATGATCCCTGGGCTCCCCTGAAACTAGCAGCCAGCAAAAAGCGTTAGTTTTGGGTTTAGGGTCAAGAAACCAAGCCTCAACCTGCACCCGTCTCGAGATGGGAGGGTGTGGAAGCTTCTTTTGGGTGTAGAGCTAGGATTACTAAAGTCCCAAAAAGTGCAGTAGGATTCCGTTTTTCGGTTTATAGAGTCTCACCCACAGAGTCATTACGGCGCTTCTTTGAAGCCGTGTGCACAGTGTACTGGCCCGCTCCCAGCGAACTAGGTTTTCTTTCAGCTCAAAGTACGCCCCCTGCCCGATGCTCCCTAAGCCAGCTTTGTTCCATGATGCATGGGCCACGTCGGACAAGATCTCAAAAGACACCGAAACCTCCACGCAAAAAGCCCAAACCTGAACAAAAGTCCTCAAGGCCATAAAGTCTCTCCAGCGGCCTCAGGTGGGCACACGATGGGATCGCCGCGCATGAAGCTTTCGACTGAGGGGGAGGAGGAGGCGGCGGCGACGGGTGACGATAGCACCTTCAGAAACTTGGGGCTTCGGGCTTAGGACATAGGGCTTGGATCTCGCTGGTTAAGGTTCAGACAAACCTCCACTGTTTTGCCTCCTTCTGGAGTACTTGTGCTTTTTCAGGATTCTAAACAGAAAATATCGATCAACAGAAAACTGCGCTTGAAGATGCTACAGTTGAGGGCCGAGGAAGGGTTCACAAGCTCACCTCTCCTGACTGATATGGAGGTCTCAAGAATTTGAAACACTTCCCCTGAGTCCCTCAGTTGAACGATGATAGATGCCAAAACTCGAGTCCATTTAGGCAGGCCCCTGTATTCAAGCCCTTCTGAAACACCCTACAGCCTGAAATAGTTCAGACCCTTCTGCTTGAGCGTTTCTGCCGCTGTCTTGTTCAGGCCGGCAGCTTGCCCTCGGGCAGATATCACTGCCGTGGGCGCGCTTGTGCTTCGAAACGGCTTGGGGATTCTGGTGCACAAGATAAACCAACCTCTACATGCATGTGTAAAAATGGCAATGCTGTACGGTGTGTGCACATGCATAATGCACACGAGATGGGCACACGCACACAGACACAGCCGCGCACGTGCGCCGGAACAGCTACAATAGTCCTAAGTAGCCCTTCTAGAACCCATTTAAATGACCCCCCCCCCCTATTTCTACTTATTCTGGCCCCAGAATACGAGCGCAACAACAAGTGTGTTTTTCGACTATGGCCCGCCCGGTGCGCACCTGTTCCAGTAGTCTCCGCAACAATTGTGATAGTACTTGCACCTGTTTAGGGAACTTAACAATTAGAATCAGATTTCGGTGGTTTGTGCAGGGTAGTATCGCCGCAGAAGGACTATAAGGGACCTAGCATTGTTTGTTTAGGGTTTGGGGAGTTGGGACCTTTGGCTTATGTGTGGGGAAGGCAGAGCTTGGCTGAACCAGGCCGGCAGGTGTTAAGATCACAAGAACCGGGAAAATCCTTCCAAGTGCCATCCGGTCACTTGCTGTTGCACTGGCAGGGCCTGTCGCGCTTGAAAGGCACATGTCTATGTCGGCAGGATTCGGACTACATGCGAACACGGCGAACCTAACTACCAAACCCAACATCCCACAGGCCCACAGTAACATGGTAACCCAATAAACTAAACGGGACTAGTTTATCGTGGGACCCCTTTCAATGCCATGTGAGTTTAGAGGAGGGTGAGCCGAAGACTTGACTTCTCTTTTGCTTTAAGCCGGGACCTGGTTCACAAGATCCGTGTTGCAAGTAAGGCTTAACAGTACTGTAGGGCTGTAGGATGAAAGGGCAGGGGCTTGGTCGGTTTGACTTGTTCTTTTTTGGATTTGCGAGATTTGAGCTTCTGGCGTAGATGTGTCCCCCGAAGACACCCGGTCAGTCGTGTAAGGCATCTTCCAGGCAGCTCAGGTAACTCTACAAAGCTCTAAAGCGTGAACCAATCTTTAGGCTCGCGGCCTAACCCGTAGCCAAAAGGTACCAAACGTACGGCCACGCTACCACTTTCAGGCCTGACAGCCTAATTGCGCCACCCGGCAGGTTCAGGTCATGTCATTTGGGACTTGGCACTTCATGCTGCCATAAGCCGGCAAAGCCCAGACCCATCCCGACAAATTCCAAATCATGAACCCTAGTGGCCCTAATTCCTAGTGACTGACCCCTAAACCCCGAAGCTCCACCAACCCAAAATCTAACAGAATCCAACCCTTAAATGTAAAACTGCGTAAAACGAAAATGGAACCCACGGTCGAACCCCTAAAGCTTGCTGAACCTGCCTGTATCGCATTTCACTCTATTCTGCTAGATTTTCTCAGTATCGATAAGCCCTAAAGTCGGTTGCAAGGCCTGTATCGGCTGTAGCCGTGGCAGCCGTAGGCAGCGCAGGAAGCCCAAGAAGCGTTGCCACCCTCCTGAAACGATTAGTCGGGTTCAAGGTTTATCTGCTAAGGTATAGTCATCTGGTAGCACTGGGGTTTGTAGCGTTCTCAGCGGGCTTCTTCCATGGAGGTTTGTTGTCTAAGGTTTGCTTTTGGGGTGTATCGGCTTTGGTACAGATCGAGGCCTTAGTAATGAGAGTGGCGTTTTGGGAGACTTTCCTACTACAACACAATCAGGAACCCTGAGGAATACCATCGTCATTATGCACATTCTGCCCCTGTGGTGATTGTCCAATATCCCGCTCCTCATGGCCAAACAAACCCCAAAACCGTTGTCAGCAGCTAAACCCAGCACCGAAGCCGCCCCGAACTATGAAGCCACAGAAGTCCAATCTGCTAGTACCTCGAAACCCCAATCCAACCCCTAATACCCAGAACCTACAACCCTACGGAGATATTCGGAGTCCTGCGAGAGGGCCAGGTCCGCAGAAACGTTGCCCTGTAGCAGACAGCATTTTTCAGCGCTTCATAGGATTTATGCAGTTAAATGCCGAGCTGCAAGGCTTTCATATGTATATAGGTTGTTACAGGGGGTCTGGTGCAGGGTTCCGGATTTGGTTTCAGGGGTCAGTTGTGTTTACATAGAAATTGGAATATCCGATGGCGCTGGCCCTAAACTCTTGCTATCAACTCTTAGAAGAGGGCTGATTGGGCTTGATTACAAGGCCTAGCTCGTAGGGTGTCCAAGTTACTGAGTTCCCTGATTCAAGACAGGTGTAATGTCTCAGTTTACCTGAGACTACTACACACACATGTATATTTTTTCCATGTATGTATGTATGTATGTATGTATGTATGTATGTATGCCAATGTATGCATGCATGCATGTATGTATATATGTATATATATATAGATAGACACACACACAGTTAGTTACTTGTCTTTATTTATATGTGTGTGTATGTATGTATGTATGTATGTATGTATGTATGTATGTACGTATGTATGTGTATATATATATATACATATACATACAGGCCTAAACATAACGAAGTCCAAGACGCTGAAAGCATGTCAGATCATGGACATGGTCCCCAGCGAACTGTGTGAGTCTGTCGATCTTTAGACGGACTCCATTGAAGTAATTTAATGCAAAGTGGGGTATAACTCGAGCGATGGGACTCAGGGCGTGCAACAGAGAGCTGATAACGATCTCAATCAGCTGGGCACTTCTTCTGCGAATCCTGTTTACTGACACGATTGTTGACCGCAACGTTTCTAATGATAATGTGCGATCACAAAAACGAGCATCCCAAAATCACAAACATCGACTTGCTTGCGGCAAAGCTGACGGAGACTATACATAGGACATGTAGTTCATGTAATTGCATGTTGTGCCAGAATACATATTGCAATGGGTTCCTCCTTAGGACCCAGTACATGTGTCGTGCCTCCCGACAAGGAGTCTTTCGATAATTGGTTTCGCGTGCTTTGGCCACCTGCTGCAAATGCTGGCTGAGACTAAAGGTTACGGTTCCGGCGGCCTCCACAGATCCAGCACGGAGCTGCAAGGCATTCAGAGCGCAGGTTTCACCTGAGACAAAGAGGGACCCAAAGACTTGCGTGTCTGTATAGCAGTTTTGGACTGCCGCCCGGGAGGTTCAGGCATTTACTGTACTACTAACTGTGCTCTGGTCGGGTTTATGGTCTTAGGGCTTTTGAGGCTTAGGGGCTCGTGGTGAAGGCTTGCTCGGGTTCTCTTAGTCTATGGAGTCTTCTAGGGCTTTGAGAAGGGGGAGCGCTGATATTCAGAATCCGGTCGTTGGGGCCCTTCCTCTACCGAAACCCAGCTCGCTTTATACGGAACAACCGGCCGTCATCGGAACAAGGAGCCTGAGGGCAAAATGAAGACAGGATATCGACGGCTCAAATACCTGGATCTTGTCGCAAGCTTGTTTCTCAAACGCCACCAACCTCAAAAAGCCCAAAGCCCCTAATCGCTGGACCTTCCACTGCGACCCACCAAGAGCTAGCAGCTAACTCAGACCCTATATTCGTGGCACTATTCCTTTCCCGAGGAGGTGACCTTGTGCTCCAACTGGTCCACCCCGACACCAACATCCAAGGCCCGGGATCACTAGAAGGGCACCCCGAGGTAATTGAAGGGTGCCATCCGAGAATCCGCTGCACTCATCGTCCGCGGTGAGGGAAGTCTCTGAGGACTCCACATCGGTGCTCCTTTGCGAAAGGCTTTCGCGATTCTTCGATTGCGCCTTCTGGCAGGCACGAACTCCTTCTGGCAGAACACAAAAATTTTACCCTCGCGAAGCCTGGTACTTTCTCTTACAACAGCACCGCCATGGACCAAGCTTCCTAAAGAAAACCGGCCGGGGCACACGAGGCCAAACACGCCCAGCAAGGCGCAGAGTTTGGCAAAACCACGCATGGCACCCGATCGAGATGCTTCTTCCGATAGTCGGCAAAGCGCTGATTGCGAAGCTAGATAAAAGAGTGTCTGCGGCGAGGCAGGCGGAGACTCCAAACTCATCAAGCATCAACAGCTCCGATGACTGGTCTTGCTGGCATTACGGTTCTCGATGCCGGGGCATGGTTGCTTCACGGAGCATGCTCCGTGGGTTTCAACATTAAGCCCTGAGTTATCGCTCGAGTCTTTCGCTGGGTTCTGCTTGAGCGACCTCTTCATGGGGATACCCGACTCTACCGTCGCCGTCCTCCCCAGATTAAGAACCCCCTAAAGCTTGTGATGTTTGCCGACGGGTTTATTGATAGATGTATTGTTTAAGGCTTGTTGGTGGAAACCCTGGAGGTCGTGTCGAACCGAAGAAGGCCACAGAAGGACCTATCAAGACCTATGGATATCTCTCAAGGAACCTGTACACATCCCAAATTGAAAGAATCTCATTCAATGGTGGCAACCCCCCCCCCCCCCCCCCCCGCCCCATATTTCCAAGGAGAATGTTCGCCGAGCCCACCTCACCAGTCCAGCTTCAATCGGCTGAGCTGCTCCTGTGCCAGCTGCACCTGGTTTAGGGTTTAGGGTTGATGTCGCTGAACCGTGGTCAGCTAAGGGCTTCTAGGGTTCGGCTTGTGGGTCAACGGCTGCGGCCTGCAAGGTTTTCACTCGAGTGCCAGAGTCGAAAAACAGCACAGTCAGTAGATCCCCCCTAATTAAGCCCCAAACCTCATCCGCAGTGTCGGTAAAACACAGGAATTGGGAATCGGACTTCGGCTGTATAGCTTTGACCGAACAGCAATCAACCACCAACCACGAAGCACAATTTAGGGCGTTTTCGGGTTTAGGTGTGTTTGAAAGGTGGGTTGGGGTTTAGGGTTTAGGAACAATCCACGATTCTAAAGCCGGTCTCTGCGAGAACAATGGGTAAGAAACTGAAAAGAAGCCTGTTACAGCACTGGCACAGCACTTTAACCGTGAAGGACGGCACACCCAAAACTCCTCAACCCTTATGTCCAAACCTTTGAAGGCTTGTCCCTCAATTCTACTTAGAACCGACCGGCTCTGTAAGGAAGACTACGGAAAGGCCAAATCGATATTTAGATTCAAATTGCATGTTTTCAACAGTAAACTTCGTCGATGTATTGTATCGTGGATTGATCCACACCCCTTTTTTGCAGCAGGGCCTTGTGCAGTCGCCTGAAGGTGCAACCTCAAAACCCTACAGGCCTCCAACTACGATACGGGCCTAAACCACCCTATATTCCTTTAAAGCCAAACTCCCCAAAGTCACCCCCCCCCCCCCCCCCCCC